>CAUYLG010054838.1:0-64161 GCA_963573385.1 Cacajao melanocephalus
TGGTTGGCTGCTTGTTTGTTATTTTCATCCCTTATTCCTTCCTGTCTCCATTGTTAAGCACAATTATTGGAACAAAAGAGGTTTTTAATACCCATTTTTAGACTGCATTCTAGCCTGGGCAATAAAACAAGAATCCCGTTCTCTCTCCCTCTTTCTCTTCCTCTTTCTTTCTCTCTTACATTATTTTTTTTCTTTCTTTCACTCTCACTTTCTTTCCTCTCTTTTTCTTTCTTTCAAAAAAAAAATTTCAGTAAAATTTCAGGATACAAAATCAATGTACAAAAATCAGCAGCACTTCTATACACCACTAATGTTATAGCTAATGACCAAATCTAGACACAATCCCATTTACAGTAGCCACACCCAAAAAGTGAAATACCTAGGAATACATCAATCCAAGGAGGTGAAAGATCGCTACAAGGAGAACTACAAAACACTGCTGAAAGTAATCACAGATGACAAAAAGAATAAAAAATAGTCCACGCTCCTGAATTGGAAGACTCAATATTATTAAAATGGCCATACTGCCCAAAGCAATTTGCAGATTCAATGCTATTCCTATCAAAATACCAATGACATTTTTCACATAATTTAAAAACCTATTATAAAATTCATATGGGACAAAAACAAGCTCAAACAGCCAAAGCAATCCTAAGTAAAAAGAAAGAAGCCAGAGGCATAGCAAAACTTGACTTCTAACTACACTACAGGGCTGCAATAACCAAAAAGCATGGTACCACTACAAAAACTGACACATAGACCAATGGAATGGAATAGAGAACCCAGAAATGAAGTCACACACCAACAACCAGCTGATCTTTGACCAAGTCAACGGAAATAATGAGGAAGGGACTCCCTATTCAATAATGGTGCTGGGGCAACTGGCTGGCTAGCCATATGCAGAAGAATGAAACTGGATCCCTACTTTTCACCATATAAAAAAATTAACTCAAGCTGAACTGAAGATTTAAATAGAAGACATCCAACTATAAAGATCCTTGAAGAAAACCTAAGGAATATCCTTCCCAACATCAGCTTTAGCAAATTATTTAATGTGTAAACCCAAAAGCAATTGTAAGAAAAACAAAAATTGACAAGTGAGACTTAATTAAGTGAAAGAGCTTCTGCCCAGCAAAAGAAATTATCAACATAGTAAACAACAGCTTACAGATTTGGAGACAATATTCCCAAACTATGAATCAGACAGAGGTCTAATATCTAGAATTTACAAGGAACTTAAACAAATCAACAAGCAAAAAACAACCCAAATTTAAAAATGAGCAAAGGACATGACCAAACACCTTTCCTTTTTTTTTCTTTCTTTCTTTCTTTTTTTTTTTTAAGAGCCAGGGTCTCACTCTGTTGCCCAGGCACAATCATTACTCACTGCAGGCCCAAACTTCTTAGCTCAAGTGATCCTCCCACCTCAGCCTTCTGAGTGTCTAGGACTACAGGCACATGCCACCATGCCCGGTAAATTTTTACATTTTTTGTAGAGACAAGGTCTTCTTATGTTGCCAAGACTGGTCTCAAACTCCTGACCTTAAGCAATCCTCCCATCTCAGCCTCCAAAAGTGTTGGGATTATAGGTGTGAGTCATTGTGCCCAGCTCCGTTCACATTTTTTAAAAACTTCCTATGTTTCCCAGTTGTCTTTAGGACTGATTATGTCAAAAATCCTTATCCTGAAATGAAAGACTTCTCATGATTCATCCCATTATTTCTGCAATATCATCTTTCAATCACTCCCGAGTTGGCACCATTTGTTCCAACTACAGAAAACTTTTCCTGCAAGCTTTCCATACTCTCCTCCAAGTCCATACATTTGCACACAGTATTTCCAGGGCTTGTGGCTGTTGTTCCCTCATTTCTTCATTTTGTTACTTGTACTTATGCATCATGATTCAGCCTAGGTATCATCTCCTCCATAAAATTTTCCCCGACTCCTGGTAAGAGCTGTACATTCTTGAGGTCTAATATTTCCCTGTGCTTATTTCTATGACATAATTCACTGTATGTACATTTTAAAAATTAAAAATTAGAATTAAAAAATTATGCCAACTAAAAATTGAAAAAAAATTTGGACAGTGTCTCAAAGATCTCTGGGGCAATATCAAAAGGTCTAACATTTATATCATTAAAGTTCCAGAAAGAGCAGAAAAAGAAATTGGTGCAGAAAGTAATTGTTGCATAAATAATTGCAGAAAACATCAACAAAGTTTGATCAAAGGGATGAATTTACAGATTCAAGAAATCAGTGAACTTCAAACTGGGTAAACTTAAGGAAAATCATTTATAGACAGATTTCTAACCAAAACCAAAGAAAGAAACATCTTTGAAGTACCTACAGAAAAATGATACACAAACAGTAATTTGGAATACTGTGAATTTCTCATCAGAAACCACAGAGGTCAGGAAGCAGAGAAATAATGCCTTTAAATTGCTGGATTAAGATAACTGCCAAACCAGAATTCTATATCCAGTGAAAATATCCTTCAGGAATGTGGGCAAATGCAGACATTGTTAGATGATGAAAAACTAAGAGAACTAATTGACAGCTCTAAAAGAAATACTAAAAAAAGTTCTTCAGACTGAGCATAAATGACATCAGAGAGAATCTTGGAATGTCAGGAATGAAGAAAGAGAAACAGAAATAGTAAATATCTGAGTAAATATTTTAAAAACTAGTTTTCTCCTCAAGTTCTTTTAAATATGTACTGCTGTTGAAAGCACAAATTATAACATTTCCTTGAGGAGTTTTAAATGTATTTAAACATATGTATTTATATGAATATTTAGATATAGATATGTGTAAACTTTAAAAGATCAGTGGGGGATCGTAAAGCGGTTATAAGACTTCACTTAAAAAATGTTTATTTACAGTAAAACTCAGTTGAATTTTGAAAAACCTATACAGTTATTTAACCAACACAACAATCAAGATACCAAGCAGTTTCAAGATAATAAACATAGTCATTACCCCCAAAAGTTTCCTTGGGCCCCTTTGTATTCCTTTCTTCTCTTCCCTTTCTACCGCCCCAGGCAATCAATAATACGTTTTCTGTCACTATAGAGTACTTTGCATTTTCTAGATTTTATATGAATGAAATCAAGCAGTATATATCCTCTTTTGTCTGGCTTCTCTCACCCAGCATAATTACTTTGAGATTCATTTATGTTATGTGTATCAAAGACATGCTTATATATATATTACTGCATTGATTTTTTTTGGGAAGACCAAGCCTACCTACAGATGACATACATACCTGAAGTGTAAGTTAGAGGTAAAGACTCTGAGAAAAAGCATTTGGTATGTTTCCTACACAGTTATTGGTACACTGCTGTGGATACACACTGTACCAAGGTTAGATGTCACTACTTTCTGGAAGATGGCATAAGTCCATGGAAAATGCCAAAGTTTCAGAGTTAAATAAAAACAATTATACCAAAGCCATCTGTTAGTGGCTGAGCATCCATGAGCAAGTTATTTTGCCTCTCTTTTCCTTAACTTTCTCATCTTTCAAAAACAGGGAAAATAACAGCACTTCATTTGGTTTTTATGGGCACTAAAATGAGATCACATATGTAAAGCATTGAATATGGAGTTTGACACGGAGCAGATAATTCAAAATGTTAGTTCTTTTTCTTTTCTACCCTTTTAAAATTATTTTTTTTTAATTTTACTTTAAGTTCTGGGATACATGTGCAGAATATGCAGGTTTGTTACATATGTATACATGTGCCATGGCGGTTTGCTGCACCTATCAACCCATCATCTAGGTTTTAAGCACTGCATGCCTTAGGTATTTGTCCTAATGCTCTCCCTCCCCTTGCCCCTCACCACCCGACAGGCCCCAGTGTGAGATGTTCCCCTCCCTCTGTCTATGTGTTCTCATTGTTCAACTCCCACTTATGAGTGAGAACATGTGGTGTTCGGTTTTCTGTTTTCTGTTAGTTTGCTGAGAATGATGGTTTCCAGCTTCATGCATGTCCCTGCAAAGGACATGAACCTGTTCTTGTTTATAGCTGCATAGTATTCCATAGTAGAACCATAGTATTCCATGGTTCCAAGTCTTTCCTATTGTAGAAAGTTCTGCAACATACATACACGTGCATGAGTCTTTATAGTAGAATGATTTACAATCCTTTGTGTGTATACCCAGTAACGGCATTGCTGGGCCAAATGGAATTTCTGGCTCCGGATCCTTCAGGAATCACCACACTGTCTTCTACAATGGTTGAATTAATTTACACTCCCACCAACAGTGTAAAAGAGTTCCTGTTTCTCCACATCCTCGCCAGCATCTGTTGTTTCCTGACTTTTTAATGATCGCCATTCTAACTAATGTGAGATGGTATCTCATTGTGGTTTTGAATTGCATTTCTCTAGTGACCAGTGATGATAAGCTTTTTTCATATGTTTGTTGGCTGCATAAATGTCTTCATCTGGGAAGTGTCTGTTCATATCCTTCTCCCATTTTCTGATGGGATTGTTTGTTTGTTTGTTGCAAATTTGTTTAAGTTCCTTGTAGATTCTGGATATTAGACCTTTGTCAGACTGACAGATTGCAAAAATTTTCTCCCATTCTGTATGGTGCCTGTTCCCTCTGATGATAGCTTCTTTTGCTGTGCAGGTCTTTAGTTCAATTAGATCCCATTTGTCAATTTTGGCTTTTGTTATCATTGCTTTTGGTGTTTTAGTCGTGAAGTCTTTGCCCATGCTTATGTCTTGAATGGTATTGCCTATGTTTTGTTCTAGGGTTTTTATGGTTTTAGGTTGTAAGTTTAAATCTTTAACACATCTTGAGTTAATTTTTGTATAAAGTGTAAGGAAGGGATCCAGTTTCAGCTTTCTGCATATGGCTAGCTTGTTTTCCCAACACCATTTATTAAATAGGGAATCATTTCCCCATTGCTCGTGTTTGTCGTAGATCAGATGGTTGTAGATGTGTGGTTTCACTTCTGAGGCCTCTGTTCTTCTCCATTAGTCTATATATCTATTTTGTTACCAATACCATGATGTTTTGGTTACTGTAGCCTTATTTATAGTTTGAAGTCAGGTACTGTGATGCCTCCAGTTTTGTTCTTTTTGCTTAGGATTGTTTTGGCTATACAGGGTCTTTTTTGGTTCCATATGAAATTTAAAGTAGTTTTTTTTTTCTAATTCTGTGAAGAAAGTTAATGGTAGCTTGATGGAAATAGTATTGAATTTATATATTATGGCAGTATGGCCATTTTCATAATATTGTTTCTTCCTATCCATGAGCATGGATTTTGTTTTCCATTTGTTTGTGTCCTCTCTTATTTCCTTGAGCAGTGGTTTGTCATTATCCTTAAAAAGGTCCTTCATGTACCTTCTAAGTTGTATTCCTATGTATTTTATTCTTTGTAGCAATTGTGAATGGGGGTTCACTCCTGATTTGGCTCTCTGCTTGTCCATTATTGGTGTATAGGAATGTTTGTGATTTTTGCACATTAATTCTGTATCCTGAGACTTTGCTGAAGTTGCTTATCAGCTTAAAGAGTTTTTGGGCTAAGACGATGGGGTTTTCTAAATATACAATCATGTCATGTGCAAACAGAGACAATCTGACATCCTCTCTTCCTCTTTGAATACGCTTTATTTCTTTCTCTTGCCTGATTGCCCCTGCCAAAACTGCCAATACTATGAATAAGAGTGGTTAGAGAGGGTATTCTATCCTTTTTTATCTGGGGAAAAATTATCATCCTTGGAAAAAAAAAGCGGTAGCATCTTTGAGCTTAATTGTAATATCATAGTGCCATCTGGTGACCATATGGAATGATTACATTATCTACATGGGATATTTCACGTCTGACAAAAACCTACAAGTAAATCTCTAGTGTGTTCTGGGTTAGTGTTATAAGGACAGACAGTGAGGGCTGCACTTGACAACTGTACTCCTGAGCTACTCCTTTGGAGATCCCTCCTCTGGTTATGCACTTTTTCATGTCAAGAGGAAAAATAAGAAGAGTTTTCTCCATCACCTGCTCTAAGATGGACAGATGGCAAATTGTATAAGCAAATGAGGGAAGTCTTCACACATTCGTTTGGCTCTAAGGAAGATGCTGGGAGAGGGGAGTTGGTATTTTGTCTTGTTGAGACATCTGTCCTTGAAAGATTTGGCTACTGTACCTTTGGCCTTGTCCAATCCCAAATAGGATTTTTAAAATTGAGTAACCCAGAATAACACCCAACTGTCCCTAAATGTGAAATAAAGGCCATTCTTCATTCTTCCAACTACTCTACCATGCAAATAACTGTACCATCAGAGTGCAGCCAGGGCCTTTGAATCCATCACACTTTTACCTGGGCTCAGATTTCATGAAGTACTCCAACCCCCACCTCCAGTGGCTTTGAAACAAGTCTTAACAGATGGTCAATTTTGCCATCCATCCCGCACCATCAATGCAAGTCAAGACTGGTCACTGTGTTTAATATGAACTTTATTGTGATTTGGTTTATGTAAGGCAGTGTAGTGAAGGCACTGCAGAAGTTACACAGACTGAAAAACATCGTAAGAAATGAGCGAGCTAAAAATGAATGCTTGCTGGACTAGGCTAAGTACTACAACTATATTTCTTTTTCATCATTGCAGAAGCGTTGAAATATTGTTGAAGGTGGGGGCTTGGGGTGGAATTAGGAAAGGCTTCATGGAGAAGGTGGCGTTTATACTGGGCCTTGAAGGAGGGGCAGAACATTGATAGGTTAGGATGGAGGGAAGAACATTTCATAATAATTGACTCTAGAGAAAATTCTGTAGCAGTACTGAAAAATGAGAGAGCAAACAAACACCCCCAGTGAGTGAAGCATCCCAAGTGAGAGAAAAGTCTGAGGTGTCTGGGCTGGGACCAAAGTCTCAAGTCCCCAGATGGGGTCTTCAGTACAAATGATATTAGGAGGCACAGGACAATAGGCTTGTTTGTAAACCTAGCAGCAGCGAGAGGTTTCACATTGCAGTCAGGGGCCCCCAAACTGGCTGTACTATGTCTGGATGAATCTTCTCATCTTTTAGGTGTGTGTGGTACTTACTCATCTTTCCTCTTGCCCACTGACTGCCTGAACGGTAGTTCGTGCGCGCCCAGGTGCGCGTGTGTGAGTGTAGGTGTGTGTGGATGGGTGGGGGACCGAGGCTTTGTCTCCCACCACAGCTTCTTCCACTTTTTCGTCTTGTGGCACATAGCTGGTTTCCATTGAGCTGAAGCTCAGGCCCTTCTCACTGTCTAGGACTCATTGAACTCCAGCTCTTGATTAAGCACCTAGGAAGCTTTCTCAACATGAAGGTAAAATTTACTGTGGGGGGTGACTTGGGTTAGGGCAGGACTGCACTTTCCAGAGGTGATGATGGTGGTGAGTGATGGTGGTGGTTGTGATGGTGGTGGTGGTGGTCGTGGTTGGCGGTGGTGGCAGTGGTGGCTGTAAGGGTTGGGGACTTAAAGTTGCCTCTGGCTGCCGGGTGAAATGCTGCTGGGAAGTCTATAGTGTTCAGTTAGGAGCTAGGATGTCAGGCTAGACCAGCTTGGCCTTGATCAGCCCTCCTCCTTCCTCAACATGCCCTACAGGGGAGATATATTGAACAACTGAGAACATCAAAGACATCTGTAGGGTGTCCAGCCTCTTGTTATTGTCCTGCTTGAATCTCACCCCTTAGAAAGGATCTTGGCAAAGATCCTTTCTTGGCAAACATGTATGATATCTAGATAAGACTGTCACCTCCCCCTGTCCAGCTGCTGGAGGTATATAGGTTATGTATCTACTGATGCTACTTGGATCGGGAGGTATGGGGAACTTATTAGAAGAGAGGAAAAGTTAATTATTGTGAATCTCATTCTTTCTAAAGATTGTGCATCGTAACTAAGACCTGGCATCTGACGAAAAATAAAAGGGTGGCAAGCTCTGTCAGGATTCTCTGGGATTGGAGATTTAGAGCTCAGTGAGATCATCGCTGGAAATAACCTTGAAACTGATGTGGCCTTGCTTGACTTTGGCAGTGGGGCCACCCTTCTTACGCAGGTACAGAGACTTCAGATCACGGCAATCGCTGGGGTCAGCATCCAGAGTAACCTGCCCCAAGAACTGATCACAGAATTTTCGGCTGTTCCAGACCTAGAAAGACAAATGAAGGGAGAGAAGATGAGCAGCCCTCAGTGAGATTAGCCTTTGCCCAGTGACATCCAGACCTAATGCTAAGCTTCAAAAGATTTGTTTCAAAACCAAGAAACCATTCTGTTATTTCCTGATAGCCCATCAGCTGAGGGGAGGATACCTCAAAAAATACAGATAAAAAGCCAGAAAACAGAGCTCCAGGTTGTTCTTGATCTGTGGGATGGTGACCTAAAGGCAGCTGGTCAGGTGTAGTGAGTCAGAAAAACTGCCAGACTACAGTGATTCATCCTGAGCTAACCATGTAAGGGTCCTCTGAACTGGCATATGCTTCTCTCCACAGGATTTTATGATACGTGTGTTAACATGTGTACTGGTGAGCATGTGGACTTTTGCCCACAGTGAAATAAGTCAAAGAAAGGAGATTTAGGATGGATTGTAATAAGGAAGTCAGGGTCCTGACCATGCTTGGTGAAAAGAGTTTCTGAGTATAAAACAAAGCGAAAAAATAGGGTAATTCTTGCTCTGCACCCTAAACATATGTAAGGTTCTTGGAATAATCTAGTATATGGTACAGAATATGAGCCTTTCTGGGGACCCCTGTATACACTCTTACCTGTATTATAATAGGAATGTCAGTGGTCCTTCTGTAGAAAATGGCCTGGGTGTCAAAAATGGCATGAACAGTATTCTTCTGGACAGGAGAACGGACTTCTTCCTTTCCACATTTAATGACCAAATATGGGTTTACAGCTGGAACAAAGTGACATATGTTTTTAACACAGTGATTAAAGTTCCTTTTCTAGATAGGCAAGAAGGTATCTCGCTATGCCAATTCTGGGACTTTCAGCATAGCACCTGAGCACCAGAATGAATGAGATTCAACACTTTTGTTCCCACTTCCCTTTCCTTTTCCATTATTTTACATAGGAATATGAAAATGAATCTAATGTAGGCCTTGCATGAAGTTGACATCCCATCCTCTGCCACGGTTGCCATCCATCCCACTTCTCTAGACTGAAAATATCACTGGAGAAAATAATTTGTGATCATGTTTTCTAACTTATGTGCTATAAATGCAACTGAATTTTTGCTTCCCCGGAATCCCTGCCATTCTTACTTTCATTGACATACTTCCTCTCCAGGTCCTCAGCACTGTGAACAGTGATCTGAGTAACTACTTTTGGGTAGCCACGAGCCAGGTTCCAGCAGGACATTTTAGGCATGTCCAGAGTCAGTTCTCTAGAACATCAAAAATAAAATATTGTTATCATATGATAAATATCCTTTGATGAAATAAGCCCACCAAAGCAGACATTATTGCTGAAAAGCATGAGACATTGTGTAACTTAGCCCATTCCTCCTCAGATATGGCTTATATTTTAAGCATGCTTTCTTTTCTCCTTTCTTTAAGGGCCAGGAGATAAAGATCAAAGTAGGCAAGACTGGGATGAAAAGGTAGCTTTGGTGACTCAGTACTCAGATCATAATAGAAGAGAAGGGAGGAGTGCCAGCTGCTTAAGAAAAGAGGGCATCAGCCAGAAAACAGAAGATAAAATAGATGTGGAAGAACTTAGAGTATAGGCCTATTCCTCTTTAAGGGTAACTCAGAGCTCTGAAGTTCAGACCTTCACAGGGGAATTTCTCCCAATCCCTTTTTGAGAAATATTTTTACCAGCATGATTTCAGTGAATCGACTCTGATTTAAACAAGTCCCATTGAATGTCTGAAGAGGGGAGACAGGTGAAGGGGTTAGGGATTGGAGGTAAAGCAAAGAACAGGAGTTTGAGGGCTTATGAAGGAAACTAACCTGAGCTGGACAGGCACTTCAGAGAAGATTCTTAGGAGAAACTCGCTGGTGCGACCATGCTGGAACATGGTTGGGACAAGCACATAGTTGCCCTTTTTCAGGTACTTGCTCAGAAACACTGTGCGGGTATCAATATAGGTGGAAGTCCCAGCACGCTCCTGGATGTAGAGGTGGTGGAGGCGAAATTTCCGGTTCATCTCCACCTGGAAATAAAATAGGGTAAAATATTTAATTCTACTCAAATCATCGTTTTTGTGTCCTCTGTCTTCTTTATCCCTAGGCCTTTCATTCTTCCCCTACCCCTAAATTCATCCTAAGTTTGACTCTTTTGTCTTCATTCTCTTTGCTCCAAATGCCCATTTTTACCTTGAAGAGCTCAAAGCCGATGATGTAATTGTCAGGTCTTCCCATTCGACGGTAAGTGCGCAGGTCCTTCTGCTGCAGTGACATAATGACCTTGTGCCCATCCTCAGGCACGGTGAAGATGTACTAAGGGAAAGAGGTCACCAAGGAGGTGAGTTACCATTCCCATTTCAGATGAGCCAGCTTAAATTTCTGGGAAGAAAGCTTGTCATTGGGAAGCAGAGCATTGAGTTATTCTCTGGGCTTTGATATTGATCAGACAACAAGGTCTTGGATAATTCATTGACTTGCTAAGTGTAGATCATTAACACTTGCCTCTTTCTATGCCATTCAGAATATGTTGAGGGACTACTTCATTCTTAGCCTTTGATGCCAAAGAGGATATGCTTTGTTCTAATAAGTTCTTGGTAAATTATTGCATAATTATTATTGTTATTATTATTCCTTTGTATTTAAATGTCATATATAGAAAAAGTTTAGAATTCATAAAGACAGAAAGGTTCTTATTTGACTCAACCTGACACTACAGCATCACCCTGGGCTAGCCTCCTATTGCCAGTCAGACGTATGGCCTGTGAAAGGGCTGGATCCAGTTCCTTGGAGAATTGACGTTTTGCTACTGCCACTTTAAGGAAGCTAGAAGCCTGTGTAAGAGACTCTCCAAACATCATCTGGGGAATCATGGTGCTATTGGGAGACAAAACTGAAAAACATCAGAGTTTTCTGTCTGTGTCTGTCTCCATTCCTCTCTCCCTTTAGAAAGAAACATAAAACAGCTACTTGGGAGGCTAAGGCAGAAGGATCCCTTGAGCCCAGGAATTCAAGGGTGCAGTGAACTGTGTTTATGCCAGGGTACTCCAACCTGGGCAACAAAGGGAGACCTCATCTCTAAAAGGAAAGAATGAAGGAAGGAAGGGGGGAGGGAAAGGAAGGGAAGGGAAGGGGAGGGGAGGGGAGGGGATGGAAGGGAAAGGAAGGGAAAGGAAGAGGGGAGGGGAGGGGAGGGGAGGGAAAACAGATCCAGAACCAAGGCCCCTAAGTTCAATGCTGTACATACATATAGAGTGAAGCTATTTCCCCAGCTTAGTATATGTGCCTAATACTTGAAACATTTCCAGAGTTGTATATTGGGGTGAGGTGGTGTATAGGGGGGATAGGACATTTCTTTTATTTAGGAACAATTAAGATGGAAAGAGTGGAAGAGCAGTATGAGTTAGGTGAATCAGTCCAGTCGTCTTGGTATCCTCCTAAATGCCTGACCAATGAGATCCATGGAAAGAAAAGACATGTCCATGGGCAGTGAGGCAGAAATATGGTCAGAATTCTTGTTTTCTATGGGTTAGCTCATCGGCACATTTTGAGATGAAGTTTCATCTCAAAATGTGCCGATGAGCTAACCCATAGAAAGCAAGAATTCAAGTTATTATAGACTCAAACCATTCAGGTTATTATAGATTCAGGCTTTGGATGTTTGGATTTTTTACTCTGGAGCATACTTGGACTTGACCCTGCTATGTCACCTGGAATAACACTGTAATTGGAGACGGATGGGATGGAATCATTGACAGGGCAATAATTCAAATCCTGGGAAAAATGACCTGGATCTAGATGAGAAAATGGAGGCATAATGATGAGGTTCAGAATAGCCATCTTCATTAGAAAAAGGAAGAATATAGTAAATGTGCACCCCAGAGAACAGCTGGGCAGTAAAGAGAAATGAGGAAGAATCGAGACAGCATCTCAAAGCAGATCTTCTTTCTCCAATGTGGGACCATTACAAGGAAACAGGGATTGTCAAAGAGCCATACCAGGCAATATGGCCAGAAGAGAGACAGCCAGAGGAGGTAATTCAGATTTGATAATGCTGCCAAGGCCTGTCTCTTCAAAAAGACACAGTCTGCTGTGTTTTACAAGCACCTGAGCCAATCCCTAGCGATCCTGGTTGATGAATATTACACAATAGCTGCAAATAGAAGACTTGAGGCTGAAGAAATACTCCAGAGAGGACCAAAGTGAGATCTGAATTCCTATTGACTGGACAACTCGGAGGCAAATAAAGTAATTGACTCAAACCTGGGGATTCTGCAGGAAGGTATCGCGGTTGTTATAACAGCCTCCTGAGCGGTTCATCAGTGGATCATCATCTACAGTCCAGCATCCCAACACTGATTCCAGCTCCTTTCGGCCAAAAATTGGGTTGTTCACATTGCGGCAGACATTGAGTTTGTGAAAGTTGCGGCAAAACTCCTCCAAGCTCATCCTGAATGGAAGAAGTACAGGAAAAACATAGATAATATTTAATACTTACCACTGTAGTTCCATGTAGAAGCCCCAATTCCCTTGGTACAGAAACTTCTCCTCACCAAAACTCTCCATCATCAGACATAACAAGCCCTAGGTTCTTGCGATCTGCTGCAGTCAGTTGCTGCCACTCTTCAGAACTAAAAGCAAATAGAAAAAAAAAAAAGAGAGAGAAACCATTATGTTTGCCATTGACTTCTTGTAGTAAGCAGGATGCCAGAGAAACAGAATTCATGAGGATCAGTTCTGCTTTATTTCATCTGTGGCTGGGTCACAGACCCCATGCCTGACAACAACCCACAGATGTCACTGAGCATTGAGAGCAGCTCACTAGCAGTTTGGAAGGATGGATCTGGGAGAACTACAGGGCTTTGGAGATACAGCTGTGAAAGTGGAATGTAACTCACATCTCACTCCAGGGGCCACTCCATTCCTGTCTTCCCAAGGGGTTTCTCAGGCGAACCATATACAGCTTCTCAGCACTGAAAACTTCCACAAGTCTCTCTCCAAGACGAATTTTGCGAATATCGGTCATGGTGTAGGTATGGCCCTTCAGCAGACCCCAGTCAGTTTCAACTTCTTGCTCCTCCTGATTGGGAGACTGAGAGCAAAGAAAGATATATAAGGCACAGGAATTAGGACGCCCAATCCTGGCTCCCCTTCTTCATTGATTGGATTAACCCAGTAGAATTGAAGCTAGTTCTCACGCAGATGGGAATTTATCTGAACACCCAACTTGACACAAACACAGTAGAGGAAAAAAAATAAATAAAGAATGTAATATAACAACTAAAATAAGTCAGATTCAAACTATCCACTGTAGTACATTAATATGAACTGCCATAAACTTAGGTGGAGCAGATTCATTTATTGAGCAAGGAGTCATCACCTCAAAATGTAGAAGCAGAAACAGGAAGAATAGTTTAGCAGAGGCTAGTGACATCAGCCTGGATTGCATTGGTTCCATGTGGAATGTCCGGTACAAAAGGCTAAAAAGTTAAAGCACCTCAGCCTCCTCTCCAGGACAAAATGTGTATGTTAGCTTTCCAAGTCTCATTAATGGTTTTTCATGGGTCTTCAGGTTAAGGGCGATTTTCCCTACTAAATTTTGTAGTTTCTGCCAGGAATGAATATAATGTGGTTGTTTTTCATGAGTACAAACCTCAATGGAACAGCAGATCAGACCACCTTTGGTAAATGTTTTGTACAGTTCTCCGAACAGCTTGTACTTCTCCTCAACAAGCTCAGTGTATCTTCCTTTCTGCATGTCAACAGTTTCAGCCAATGTGCCCGTGAAGTCCACAATAATATCAGTGATGGTCAAACCATCCAGGGCCTCATAACAGCCTAGCAGCCTGAGGGCAAGTACACAAGGTTATCTTTATAAAATTGTTTTTCCAGGTCAAGAACATCATACTCTAAAGAATCAGAACATTCCCTGCCTAGACTTTAACAGATGGCTTTTCTCTAGGTATGAAATGAGAGATGTTTTGAAATTATATTCAGAAATTTCTAGGCTTAGGCTATGTTGATCAAGGACAGTCTATGCAGAAAATTCTTTCTGTGGGGAGATATTAGATAAGGAAAAACTGAAGTTATAATGCTATGTAAGCTGCAGACAGCAGCAGGAAAGGGTACCTGGGAGCAGGTAAAAGTTTAAATGTAAGCAAGAACCTCTGATTTCTCTCTCATCTAAGATGTCTGAGAGCCAGGCCCAGGTGCAAAGCAATGCCTTGGTTCTGACTGACATCTTACCCTACTTAAACTCCAGGGATGGGCGGGAAGGGAATGAGCTCCCAAAGACAAATGTGGCTTTCCTTTCCTCATGTACCCTGACAGCAGACTAGTCAATCCCCTCCTTACTTTGCATAAGCTTTTTCCAGCAGAGCATTCCAAAACTCGTTCATGGAGGTGGAGAAAGAGAAGACCAGATCTCCATTGATGGTGGGCAACAAGTCATCAATCACCACTTCAGTCCATTCTCCAAAATGCCAGAAACGAAAGTGAAATATCCCAGCATATTTATCCGTTTTTTGAGGGTCCCATTCCTGTTCCTTATGGTTGGGAATTGTCTAGAAACATAAGAACATTTAATCAAGTGTTACTCTGAGACCACATCCAGAAACTGAAATTAAAATTTACTCCTGGCAAATCCACATGGCAGCAGGAAGCATGCCACATACACCTGATTTGAGTCTGGATTGGAAAATCCTAGGTATGGCATTTTGGCCACATCTTCTGCTTCCTCGGTTCAGTTTTGCTGAGAATGATATCACCATGCCTGCCTAAATGCACACAGGAATACACAGGGTGGCTGGGGCAACCAGTCAGTGGTTAAATGCTTTCCACAAATAATCTATAAACTAGATGTTGAGAAGAGGACTATATAAACATATTCGTTATTGCATGTTTAAAATGCAAGGCATTTTTAAAAGCAAAACCAATCAAAATCAAGGCCCATTGTAGTTTGTTTTCCAAATATCCATTCTAGAGACTTTATATCAATTCTATTTAATATAGATTTCATTTGCATTTTGAATAAAATCATATTTAGGAAATTCTTTTTATATAACACCTACACATTAATATTTTAAAATTATTTTTTGAGGAAAATGTTTTAACGTTGTCCCAAGTCAAGTTAACATTTCATTGCCTTGAACTCTACCTGAATACTAAAGGAATTTTTGTACTACTAATAATTTATTAGAACCTTTTCAAAGTCCTACTTCTGTCTTTCTCACCTTTTTTGTTATTAATATGTATTAGTGATTTCCTGGTTTCTACTGGCTTTATACTCTAGTAGGTACAGAGAATATAAGTATGCAGAGATACTGAGTCAATGCATGGCAAATGATAACCAAAGATCAATGAGCATATATGACAAAGCATGTAGAGTAAAAAGATAATGACAGAATCTAGGTGGGTATATGTGGGTGTTCACTATAAAATTCTTTCAACTTTTCTGTGTTTGTAAAACTTCTTATAATGAAATGGAGGGAAGTCACCTAGTTAATACCTCCGCTTTCAAGAAATATAACAATCTAAGAAAGTTATGAGCTGATTTTTTCCTAAAGTTATTAAAGAAGACAAGAAAGTGGAAACTGAATGAGGTCCCACAGAAGAGATAATACCTTTGTCCAGTGAGACTCTTGAACAGCCAAACAGGAAAATGCAGAAACCATTGGCTTGTGCCCCAGTCTCCCCTGGGTCAGCTGGTGGTGGCTAATGTTGCCCACAATCAGACGGGGATCATCACAGATGTCCTATGGATACAATAATTGGTTATACAAGAGTCTGGGAAGAGTTTTGTAAGATTCGCTGTGAGATGAACTAGGCAGGACAGACTTCATAGAGGAGATAAGGTTAAGACTGAAAAATGACTAGGATTTCCATAGATGGGATGAAGGGAAGGCTGAGGGGATTGTAAAGAAAACCAGAAAACAGTTGATCATCTAGCCCCATGTGGGGAAATAGCAGGAGAAATGAAAGGAGGGGATGTGATGAGATTGGGTGCCATATGGTGGTGAGGGCTCTTAGACATAGCTATCATTGGGGCTTGGGAGAGTTCTCATCACAGCAGTGAACTTTGCAAACAAACAAACAAACAATGTAGGAATTAGCACATTACATTCTGATCCTATTTTGTCAGCTTGAAAGGGAACTTGTATTAAAGAGACAAGGTCTAATAAAGGTGAACATTAATTCATCTCCTTCTCTAGGAAAATCAATTAGGAGACCTTATAGGAAGCCCTTTTCTAACATAAATCAAAGGCAACAGTGGTATCCATAGCAACCAGATTTTTCTACATTTTTGGATGAATATAGATAGCAGCAGCATTAATAGCAGGTGGTAGTAATCCACTCACAGGAGCACTTCAACCGACACTCTTCCCAGTGAAGGTCCTGAGGGGATCTGGGCAGAGTGGGGACAGTGTTTGTTTGGAATGTATGTGTGTGCCTTCCCCCCAACATATTAGCTGTGCTTTTCCCACTGTGAGTAGGAAAATGACACCCAAATAATACAGTTATAACACAAAGTGATTGGGCACAGTAGAGTCATTTTCAAAGCATTATTTGTGTCTAAAGGAAGAATCCCCATAATTCTCCTTATCATAGTCAGAATAGAATTCACAGTGGTGTTAACACTGGAGTTGCCTAGAATTAGGCAGCTGGACAAGAGAGGAGTACAGTGGCATAACAGGTAGAGAAAAAGGCATGGGCAAAGGCATAGCAGCATACATGACACTACATAGTTGAAGACATAATTGGGTGACTCAGAGTATCAGCACTTGCAGAGTTCAAAGGCAGGAAATACCAATGCATTCTTGACTAGATGGAGAAAGCTTCATGAGGAGGCCATTGGCCAGAACCTTGACATTCTGCTTACCCAGCAGAAATAAATCTTTGTCTCAAATGGAATCTAGACATAAAACCTTTTAAAAAGTATTAGAGACAGCTATATTTTTCTGATCCTCAAACCTCATTTTTTTAATGGACATAATTCTCCTTGATGAAGGGTCTGGTCTACAGAATGAAACATTCCATATATTCTTTAAAAGCCAAAATAACTCTGGAAAGAAATAGGCATTCTGGGCAAAGACAAGTCCAAGCTGAAGATTAATTGGGCATTCTTCTGCCAAAAGGAGATGGCTAGATGGGTTGTCAGCTTTGGATTTTCAGGCCTTTTTTTTCTTAGATGCATGCCTGGTATCTCACAACTACTTTTCGTTTTAGGAGAATTTTCTATCTTAAAAAATATTTTTTATGGGTTGCAAACTGCCTTTGTTTTCAGTTAGTGAACATAGAGTAAGTATGATGGGTGAGTTAAACCCTGATGTTCTTTTTCTTCTCATTGTTTCTTTCCCTTTTCTAAAATGAAACTAAGCACAGTTCTTACTCCCCAGGTCAAGTGTTTTCATTTTATTTGGAGCAAGATGTAAAAGTATAAAACAATTACTTGAACCTAGAGAATACATATCTTAGTTTCTAGCATGGAAAAATAAAGTGGACACTGATATATGAAAAAGTGCACTTTTAGATTAGTAAAGCAAATTATTTGCTAGCTTTACGTAGAGTTGTTAGTGGTTGGACTTAGATCATGGTGTCTTAAATTTCCATAAGATTTTCATTTCACAGTAGCGATCTAGGCTTAGTCAACACTTTTGGCATGTGAACTTCTATTGAAGACATAAAGGGTCACATAAGTGAGCAAAAAGACATATAAACAGAATTCAAATTGAGGAATGGGGTAATCATTCTCTTGTAAACCCAAGATGGATATGATTATTATATATTATATGTGTGTGTCTATGTATAAATATGTGTTTACAAATAATATATATATTAAAAGCTGTGCTAAATTCATGAGAGTATGTAAATTTGGGAACCACACCATGTTCCATTTCCTCTTATAAACTGGCCCATTCTCCAATTATTCTTTACCCCTCTTTATACATGATGGCTATTTAATAATAGATTTAAAACATGACAAGTTAACAGTCATAGAATGTCAAAACTGGAATGGATTTTGGGGACTAGTAAAGCTTTTTATTTTTCACTTGAGGGAGTAAGCTCAGAGAGAGGCAATAACTTGCCACTCTGATCATCTAGCTAGTGAGCAGGAGACTTAGGTCCAAAGTTTTGATTTTTCAGAACCACATATGATTAGAGAAGGAAACTCAAGACCTCAGCCATCCATCCCTGTACCTTTAGGCTCAACAATGGACACCACATAAGGGATAAAATTGTGCAGCTTCTCAGGGACAGAGATGCTACCACCGCTTTCAGTCATTCATCCCAGTGTTTTATGCCTCTGCTTAAAACCCACCTAAACACTCTTCACTCTTTTGGAATATTTACTTATCTCTTAGCTTTTGGTTCCAGGATAAATATCACTAATAGGCATTAATCTGCTCAATTAAATCCACCAAATATGAATCAAACTCTTACTATGTATAAGCATGGTGACATGAAGCGTGGGAAATAAATCCTTTATTAAGCCATACCTTCTACCTCTTTTAGGACATGAGGCATTAAAAGATTAGAAAGTAGACATGGATAAAGGGTAAAGCCAATGTAAATCTAGCAGCCAAGCAGACTTTTTGTTGACAAGTTTGAAAACAACATAATGACTGTTGACTTTTCCCCTAGTTTTGGACACAGTGGATATCTTCCTGCTGGGGTTAAGGATGTAAGACTTGGGAAAATTTTGTAACTCAAAGCTGAGATGCAGAGTGCAGATGGGACATTTCAGATTGAGCCATGCTGGAGTGGTAGGAATGGGGTTGGAGGAGAGGTCACAGCTCACATATTCACAATATTTGGGTGGCTTAGGAGTGAGGAGAGATGCTGAGCCCCTAATGGCTCCCAGCTGTGTTGGCACAGTTGAAGTGATCCTTGAACTGGACTGTTTATCACAGCAAAATTATTTCTTAGGAAGAAACACACAACTAGGAAGTTGAGTACCAAGAGTAAAGCTGAAATGGTCCCCACATGACCCCACATCTGAGCCAAAACCTTCCATCAAGCAAAGCAGCTTCTCTAGGAAGTATGTTCTCTTAGCTTAGTCTTAAGGGACTTCTCATTGTCCTTACTTCATCCTCCTTCTCAGAGACCTCTGAGTGGGAGGGGGCATACAATTACAAGTCCTGTAGCCCTGCACAAGGCACTCTATGTGACTCCCTTTGCACCTACCACATCCAAATTCAGCATTTTTTTTTACACAGGTGAAATTTGCTGACAATAAACATTGAGGTCCAGGGTAAACCTCAAGAACCACAATAAAATGAAAAGCTGCCCAGAAAACCAGCAGCCAGAAGAGTGGAAACACTCTAAAAAGTGCTACGTGCAATCATGCAGTACTGGGGGAGTCGGGGTGTGGACACCTACAAGTGAGGCCAGCCCTGCAGTAGGTACATTATGAATAAGTTCAGGGTCTAAATAGTCCCAGAAGGCTTAGGGGTAATTTGCAAAGAACTGCTATTCAGGAACTGAGGGTTTTGTGAGTTACTCCAAGTAGCCATTATTTTACTTAGAAAATTGAACTTCCTCCAGATGGAGCATTTGTAGGTGGACTTAGGCTCAGGAACCAACATTGCACAAGCCTCTCAAGGAGTCCATTTTTTCTACAGGGAAGTTTTAATTCTGCATGAAGATTTTGTTATCAGTAAAATATTCTCTTCCTTACTAACTCATCCAAGGAAAACTCAACATGGAGAATAGAATAGGGTCTTAGGCCCAGCTTCCACTTCCAAACTAGGCCATCAAATCACTATGTAGTCATTTTCTCACTTTAACCTTCAGAATTCTGCTAGGAAACTCAAAGTATAGGTCCCAAACTACTTTTTTGAGAAGAATTTATATATCTATGCAATGGAATACTGTTCAGCAATAAAAAAGAATAAACTGATACATGCTACAACATGGGTGACTCTTGAAAACATTGTGCTAAGGAAAAGAAGCCAGTTACTTTTATGATTCCATTTTAGGTGTAATGTACAGAATAGGCAGTTCTGGATAGAAACCAAAAGTAGATTAGTGGTTGCCTGCAGCAGGGGGTGGGGGTAGGGTAGAGGGATTACTCCCTGCAAATGTGCACAAGGGATCTTATTGAAGTGATGCAATTCTTCTACAATTGGGTTGTAGTAATGTTTGCACAACTTTAAATTTGCTAAAAATCATTGCTTTGTACACTTAAAACAGGTGAGTTTCACAGTATATAAATTGCACTTCGATAAAGCTATTAAAGTTTGTTAATGCATAATTTAAAATAAATAGGACAGTTGGAGAGAAAGACTATGGGCCTATTCAACTCTCTTTAATTGTGTAAACAGTGGAAAACACTTAGGACTACTCACATGGGGTGATACAGTCTCTAGGAATAAAAGGAAATTCATGAACAGACTAGTCCAAAACTACTATACCGAGGTGCTGCATTCAGCTGGTGGCTGGAAATTTCTATTAGCACAGAGAGAAAAGTATTTCTTTCTTTATGGTTCCCTCACATGCTATCTACCACCCAAGCCTGTATATTCTGCTTCTAATGTTTCCCCTCATCTGCCTTTTCCTTCCATTCCTACTACCACAGTTTTAATACAGAGCCTCATCACCCTCCCACTCCCAACCAGACAATGTGGTAAAAGGACCCCAGGGGAATGTATTCTCAAAGGGAAGACTACGCAACAGCAATGGTAGCAAAGGCTGAACTTAAAACTTGACAAGAGAGCTGACGGAAGATCTTGTTCAGGTGCCCCTTTTCCCCTCGCAGCTGACAGTGCAAATTCCCATGAGGTTTTGCTCCTTTTTAGTCAGGGATTAGATGTGTCTGTCTTTAAGACACTATTGTAGGTAGATATGAGTCAGTAAGGAAAAAAGCCAGAGGAGGGTAGGAGGGGAGAGTGGCTGGAGGGAGCTGGAGAAGAGATTTTCTGTGGGAATTTGGCAGGCAGATTTTAGCCTAAAAATCCTACCTGCAGCCTTATGATCACACTAAAACTCAATATAACTTGGACCTTATAATTTATGAAGACTGTACATGTTGAGCCCCAGGAGGACAGGAAAGTCTAGGAGCACATGGTCTCAGACAACATACCTGTGTACTCAGAAAACTAGGATGATAGCTGGAGAAATTAAGGAGAACTTTCCTCTGGAGGGTATGGGCAGATTATCTGGCATTGAACACATGCAAAACACTCATAATTCCTACCATTTAAAGAGGCTCCTTAAAGCACAGCAAGGAAGCGGCAAGTGAGAAGGAGGGGAACTCAATCCTGCCCCAGAATGGGGGGTGGGGCGGAGCTTGACTGGAATCAGTTTGTTCAGCTATCAGTGGTGTTTACAGGCATGGGGGTTTATGAAGGCAGAAGCCCTCAACATGAGAAAGGAAAAAAGACAGAAAATATCAGGTTAATCATGCTGCTTCCATTTTGGAAACTTCAGAAAATAGCCCCTATTAAGTGTGCAGCTACATGGCACAGTAAGGGACAAGATGTCTGTAAGCTTCCCTGCAAACCAGGATCTCAACCTTGCCAATGAGGTGGGGGAGGCCAGCGACTCATCTGGTCTTCCTGAGCCAATTCAGAGAGGCCCAGCTCTGTCTCTCAGCTTTCCTGATGGGAGGCCAGAGAACTTTGACGTGGTTCTTGACCACAGGCTTGGCCTCCACTCTGGCTGGGAAGGAATCCACAGCTTTTTGAGGAGGCTCAGATGGTGGTCCAGAGCCTTGTTTTTTTTTCTCCTATTCCCCACAAAAGGCCTCTTCCCCAACCATTCCAATCTATGGTGATCTCCCCTACTTCAAAAATTCTGCATGATTTACTGTCCATATGCCTAAAAATAGCATTTCATACATTCAACATTCATTTTTTTTTAACTCTTTGATAGCTCAATATCCATCTCTCCAGCTAGAATGGGAGTGCCTCACCACAGGCCATGTCTGTGTCTTGCACCAAGGCTGGCATAGAGTAGGTGTTCAGTAAATATTTCTCTAGTGATTCTCCCTTTGGGCTGAATAGGACTAAGCAAACACCATGCTCTCAAACAGGAGAGTGTGGATCAATTAATGGAAGTGTGGTATCAACACAGTGAAGAGGAATGTGAGAACTGACTGGAGGGAAGCTACCTTTTTTTGGTAAAAACATGAGACACAAACAACTCTATCTCCCTGATATGACAGCATGATAGAGTGAAAAACTCATGTAGGCTTTGCAGTCAAACCTGAATGCAAATTATAGCTTGGGGATATATCTACTGCTATTATTTAAACTAGGAAAACAGAATTGCATCAAAGTAACTTTTAACATCCCTACTTTGCTAAGCCAGGAGCACATGATCTCAGGCAATATAAGGTGAAGTAAATAAGGGTGGTAAATATGGGTGAAGTAAAATAATGCATAGAACACTTCAAACACAGTATCTGGCCCATAGTAGGTATGTCATGACTGTTGATTCTTTTTCCTACCTATCCCCACTGTTCAGCCTCTCTGTCTGATTTTCTTTCACCTTAGAAGGGGTATTGTTTGCCTCTGAGGCAAAATGCCATGATTGTTAAGACTTTTTCCTTCCTGGCTAATCCATCTAGGATTCAATCCACAGAATTTGGATGATGCAGGCAAAGGACATGGACTGAGCCAAGATAGAGGGGGAAGGGTGTGTCTAAAGACATCCAGTACAGGAAGCACTGTCTGCTTGGTGCACATCTGGGGAATGGTTTCATGTTGGCTTGCAGTTTTGCCACCCACCAGAGCCCCTCCCATCTCCTCCATCTCACCCCTATCAATTATCTCTTTTCTCTTCTGTGTCTTCAATCTCATCTTCTTTACCATCTACTCCTTAGCCTATAAATATGTTCAAGTCTATTTTATTTTAAAAAGACAACTACCCAATACACTTCTCTTAATTTCTTGCTTCCTTTGTAGCTACTTTTGCCCTATTGACATCCTTTCCTTCATATCCAGGCATCAGAAAAGAGGGATGCCCTCTCTTTATCACCATCCACCCATAAGAGTGCTTTTATCACCGTCCATTCATAAGAGTGGCTCCCAGACAACATATCTCTATTTTCTCCACGTACTTTTGCAAAATAAAAAAAAAGCCTGTCTACATACTAAAGTATTGGTTAGTAAATTCTGCTCATTTCTTAGATTTTTCTTGCAGGTCAGCAATGTGATCCACTGGAATGTCAATAACTGGAGATGCAGAAAGGCAGGAGGAGTGTAATTTTCCTTCGGACAGAGAGAACTTCTTCCAGTCTCATACTTTCGATTGTTATCATTCTTTATAGGCAAAAACTAGGAGATGTCCTTTGAGTTGCATAGAAAACAAGTCTTGATGTAACCGGTGTACCTTGACACCACATGGTAGCAACGTGCATCAACTGAAGTAGCACTTGGCATAACTCCATTTAGGAATTTAAACTGTGGAAATTGCAACTAAAAGTGATAGTTTGCTCACTGAAGGAGGCAAACATTGAGGTGATGCTTGAGATATTTCCATAATAGTACACAGAAAGGAACCTCATTAAATAGGACCTGAATGTCTTCAGGATATTATAAAGGCCCAAGAACTTGCATTTCACAACATCCCTATACACCTCATCACCTACATTGAGAAGGAGCTTAGGTACAATATCCTTCTATCCAGTTATAAGCTTTAGATAGAGTAAGGTTGCAATTTGTTCTACAGACTCCATTATCCTATTGTTTTATACTTTGAGCTCCTGCTCATGGGCTAGTGAAAGGTTTCTGAAACTTCCTTTAGAGACACGACATACAGATAATGCACAGAGAACCATAACAACAATTAATAGTTACTACTAATAGATAGTGAAAGACCTGCAATTCTGCTTGAAGCCCACTTGGCCAGTTACGGAATGATACAGGTGATGGTATCCATAGAGCAGCAAAGAAGCCTTCTTTTCCCTATGCAAAATTCATCTTCTCCCATCAAAATTCATCTCATTTGTGTTCACTGTATAAGGAGTTTTTCTGCTCACTGGTCTGAAATTATATTCAAATTGCTATGATAGGTACCTCAGTAAGGAGGCAAGAACATAGTTGCTTTTTGAGTTACCATATTTACTCAAATGAACTTCCAAAAGAAAATAAGGATGGCATGTTTCTCTCTTTTTGTGCAAAAATATTCATAGCATCTTTATGTGTAACAAAGAAATACTAGAAATAACCCCAATCCCCTTTAGTGGGTGACTAGATGAAGAAACAAATTGTGGTATATCCGTATCATAAATTACTACTCACCAGTAAAAATAAAACAACTATTGATACACAGAACACCTTGAATGGATCTTAGGTTAATTTGCTTAAGGTTAGATAGCTAATCTCAAAAAGTTACAGCATATCTTTTTTTTGTTGTTCTTTCTAAATTACTAAATCTGTCAAAATTTGACTAAAATTCAGGACTCCAAGCTAGAGCTAGGAGCATAGATCTATGGAGCTTTCATTGTAAAATTTTCTTTATGTGAGGTGATGACTATGTTAATTAACTTGATTGTGGCAATTATTTCATAATGTATATGTATATCAAAACATCACATTGTACACCATAAATATATACAATTTTTATTTGTTAATTATATTTCAATAAAGTGAAAGAAAGAGAGAAAGAAAGAGAGAAAGAAAGAGAAGAAAGAAAGAGGAAAGAAGGAGAAGAAAGAAAGAAGAAAGAAAGAAAGAAAAGAAAGAAAGGAAGAAAGTTTACATCTAAATTGGTCTACACAGTAGGCCATATAAGTGAAACAGTGGATCAAGTGGAGGTATGATGAAGGAGGTCAAGGAGACAGAATGTGTAAAATAGAAAGTTACCTGGGGACGTTTCCATACCACCTTTCCAGGAAGCAGTCGATTGTAGAACAGAGAATCATTCTCAGGAAGAAATGTTGGATCACAGAAAAGTCTACTGTCTTTGATACATTCCTGCTTCAGTTCCTGGTATTTCTGGTTTTTGAAGAGCTTCAGAGGAGGACCCATAGTGTTGAACTATGCCTAGAATGAGGAAAATTGTTGTCTTTGAAGGAAGAATTTATCAGGTCTTTTAGGGGTTACCTGAGATTAGACAAACAGCCGTCATCCCAGAGACTTCCTCCCAGAACTAGGTACTCCTAGTTTGGCTTTAAAGGAAACGTCACCATTTTCAAAGAAAGAAGAGTCCACACTTGGCAACTAATTAGTATGGGGCCTTGGGTAAGGCATCTAACCATTTTGGGGTCTCACTTTCTTTATCTGTCAAATGGGGTGATGTGGGTCTTCATTTTATTGGGAAAAAATCAATAATAAAAGTAAAGATTGTGAGTTAAATGTGAGTCATTACAATTTAAAGGGAAGTTTTCCATTTACACCAGCAGGGAGTAGCTCAAGGTAAAATATAACTTAAAGATAAGGGAAAAATCACTTTACTATAGTCAGTATAAGTTGGTGCCCTGGAGAGTCACACACTTTGTGCATGAGGGGAAAAGCAGCCCCTTTCCATTCCAACAAGTCTTTTTTACACAATTCTTTCCCTCTTGTCATTTAAAGAGCTTTGCATTTTTCATTATTGGCCAGGAAGTCTACTGCAAAAAACAGCTCAGCAGATGGCCTCCAAAGACAAGGAAAGATAGAAAGATTGTATGGTCTTTCTTCTTAAAATGTATAATCCTTTGCCTGTGATAAAAGGCAGACTCTGAAATTCAATTACACTAATTTGGTGGGCTATAGATTCTTATCCCATGGCAATATACTGCCGCTTTCTTTTCTTTAAAAAACAAGAAAGGAGGAAAAAAACCTCACATGGCTAAACAGAGAATTAATATAGTGGCTCTTCAAGCAATGTCTATCAGTGCCCCACGCTCAAGTGCCCTTAACAACTGGTTTTTAGGAATATAATTTGAAAGGCAAATTTGATTTTCAATAGCTTTGGGGTGATAATAGGGTTTTCAAAGCTTTTGCTTGATTCACAAAGATAGATTTGTAATGATTTTAATGATCCTCTCCTGGCATTCAACAGTAAATAAGAATGAGATTGTGAAATTTACATGGTGTCAACTATTTAAAAATGTATTTTAGAAATAACTGTCTATATTCTATGATCACAGGAGAGTTGAAACAAAGAAACCTAAGTTTCAGAATGTTTGCTAAAAAATAAGGAGACTATGTTAGCACTTTAAAGAGTATCTGTGTGGTATATCTATGAGGCAGTCGCTATTTTATAAAAAGTGAAATATTGATCAGAACTCTCTAATCGTTCTTTTTACGTCCTTTCAGTATCACATTGAAATGCCTCACTGGTAAAGAAGTTTCCCCATTTGAAAACCATAACAATTTTTAATTTAAATGTTTGCAATGTTATTACAATGTTCTTTGCAATCTATGTACAACAAACTTATCCTTTCTGTGAATCTAAGGAAAAGAAGCTGAGAATAACAACATTTTTTTTCATAGCCTTATTTATTGGCAATTGCTTTTAAAATTGAGAGCTATGGGGCACTGCAAAATACTGATGTCCCTTTTTTCATCACATTTGTCTGCTCACGTGTCTTAAATTTTAAAATGTACTTCATTGTATTTGAAAGCATGGATCGTATCAGTAATAATTTTTAGTTATGCAGCATCAGAGCCAACCTGAATATTTGCCCAGACTTTTTTCTGGAGGCTGTTACAAATGGATCCCAATTTTCTTGTGTGCTCAAACTTATAACAAACACTACTGTGCCTCTTGCTTTCCCTAGAAGGTTTGGTGAATTGCCAGAGCCTGGGGACTGTAAATGTGGAATAGCCTGGGGCAATTAGAATATTTAGTTTGCCAGAACCTCCCAGTCCCTGGACATTCTGGATAAATGAGTATTTCCTGTTCTGCCTTCAAAGGTCTTCCTTACTACTCAGTCAAATGCCAAGGTAGGCAAGATCCTGCAAAAGGAATCCCTTTGTAAAGACAGCCTGTATACAGACAGAAGCAGCATCAATTGAAAAGAAAATCAGGTTTGATTTTTAAAGCCCATGTGAGCCCAGTGGACTCTTTCAGAGGCAGAATGTACAGCTCATATGGATAGATTACAGCTTGACAGAATACCTTTTGGGTTGGGGTCCCTGTGTTTTGGGGGCACACAGTAAATAAGAATTAGCAGGCTATGAGCCTGAACTTTCACTACAGTACAACTGTAGTCCCAATTCCTCTCGAGCTTGCAGAGTAGAAGTGACCCTCTTTTCTGACTGGGTAACAGAACTGTGATCCATTTGGTCTGTGACTTTGTTCTCTTTGTGCCTCATTTTTCTCATCAGGAGAGTGAGGTTATCTACCCTGCCCCTCTTACACCATGGGTGTACCTAATGAGATGGTTGGTGTGAAAGTAATTTTGAATAAGTAGAAAGTGATCCATAAATGTAAAATATACAGTGAAGCCCACTCATTGCCTGGCACATAGCTGGGCACACAAACATTGTTCAGAAAATATTTGTTGAACAGATAAATCTCTTATGTAGATAATTAATGTTTCTATGGCAATTTCTTGTTTGCATTTTACATTTTAGTGTGGGTCCTCATCATAGCAGTCATGTTTAAAGAGATTATCTGTGTCCTTCATTTTGTATCTGCAGAAATGGTAGCTCAGAGAAGCAGTAGCTAGAAACTGGCAGGGCTAACCAGGTTCTGTGCAATGCCAGATTTAGCGTGCAGGTTTCCTTCACACCACACTGCTTCTTTTGGTCATTGCCTTCTTAGAGAAAGGATTTTTTAGTTCAAATGAGAAAATCCGCCAAAGCAAACATGATACCCAACTTTAAGGCATTCTGCCTAGAATTTATTGCCATGGTAGATATTGAAAATGTTCTTTATTCTCATGGTTTGATGATCATGGGAGAATCTGAACCCTTTACATCAGAGGGTTCATCATTTAATCCTCAGAAAACTTTTGGAAACCCAGAAATTTGTAAGTTGGGTTTGTCATAAACAACTTTCTCTGTTGGAACAGATGAGTGCAGAGAAGGGAATGCTCCCTCCTTTCTGTTCTTTTGGACGCCTGGGTGTTAGAAAGGGGAGAGCCCTTAAGTTAAAGATCACATATTAGGAAAGTCAGGAGACAAGATAAAAGTTACAGCTTTGAGTATAAACCTAGGGATTGGGAGTATAAACTAAGGAGAGCCTCTAGCTAACAAACGCAATGTGGACATTTAAGAAGAGGGTCCCCGTGGACTGAGGGCTAGTGGAATGAGTGGTTGGGTGAGGCAGAGTGTGGGGCTTAGCACTGAGGTAATGGTCTTAGGCAATATTATTTTAATTCAGATCGACCACTTTGAGAAAGAATATGAGGAAATCCGTGTTTGCCAAGGGAAAGGATAGGAGCGGGCCCAGAGTGCAGAAAGTGGAGAATTGCCAGGGAAGTTGAGGGAGACTGCCACGTAAAATACAAGGCTGCAGTTAAAAGAGGGAGGTATTTTTTTTCCTACTCATTGGACTGGAAAGCTTGAAGAAGCTAGGCACTCTCTGAAAGCAAAATCTCTTGCTTCTTTACCTGTGGGTTAGCCTTAGAGGAAAAAGCATATTTTGGTCTAAAAAAATCTGATAAAATACATCCTGTCTGTGGTTCACAAGCCACTTTGGATTTAGGGGAATGGGAGAGACCATGAGGGAACTTAATGGGGAAAGGGAGAGAGGGCATGGCTGAGGCATTGTTCCTGGATAATTTCTGCTTTTCCTCAGTTTCCTCCCTGTTCTGTACTTGGAGCAAGAATCAAGATAAAACAATAAGAGTTTGCAGACAAATTGAATACAGAAGACCCAATTCTGCCCTGCCATGAAGTAGGCACCACTTTACCTACAATTCGCGTCCCTTATCCCCACACCTGGGGGTGGTATGGTGATAAAAAAGGGACTTGGATAGGAAGAAGTAATACAAATTCCGTATTCACATGGTATACAGAGAATAGTGATTTTCATATGTACACAGGTAGAGTCATAGCTTACATCTATGGGCACACATTTAATCACGGGACTTATGTATGGCTGTTCAGATTCAAACTTCTGGCCAGATATTCTGGGTCTAAAAGAGACCACAGAGCTCCTCTGATCCAGCCCACTGCCTTATATAGGATGAACCTACTCTGCCCAGAGAGAAGAGTCTGTTCAAAGCCATTCAAAGTAAAACAAACAAACAAAAAAGGACAAAATTTTATTTAATTCAATTGTTCAATAACTCTATCAAAAAATAAAAAGCAATTCAAAATGATAAAAAAGAGCACAAGTGGTCACAAGATTCAGAACCAAATCCATAATGTCACCATTTGGTATACATAACTTCTCAGTCCCTCAGTTTCCCCATAGCACAATGAGAATATGTTAGCTTCCCTGCCTACTTCAGGGTGTTATTGGGAGAATGTAATGAAATTATGTATGTGAACCTGGTCTTTAATTGTTAAAGATAAAGCTAAAGCAGGGCAGTAGTATTAGGAAGCACTTGTTTTTAGCAAATTAAATTTCTGTCTTTAGGGAAAACTGATGAAATTTGATCACATGCTTTAAATAAGACGTGCACCAACAATTAAAAGTCTCATATAAAATCACCCCTCCACCATTCTCTACTCCTCCCTATTTCACCTCTCCTTTTTTGGCTGACTTGCCCTTTTGGTTGAATAAGCCCATCCTATATGTCTACTTTTCCAGCCTTTCAAGAATCAAATTCTGATTTTCATAGAATATTATGTTGCAAATACTCTTAGAAATCACTTAGTACAACTTCTTTCTTTTGTTGTAAGGTAAAGGGACTTCCCCAGGGTTATGTAGTTAGTGACAGAGCCCACGCTAGAACTGGGAACCCCTGACTTTTTTTGTTGTTGTTGTTACCACAATTTGTTTTAAGGTGGGGAGGAGGGCAAACATGCAGACAGAATACCTCAAGCAAGACAATGCTTTTAAAAATTCATATTGTCCTCTTCTCACAAGAATGCACTTAGAAATTTTGTTTTTGTATTGCAAGCTGTCAGAAGGTGAGATGATTTCAAATCAAGGCTAATCAAAGAAACACTGTTTGGGGGTCACAAAGGGGCTTTTTCTGCTTTTAATTTAGGAACTGAAAACTCCCAAGGACATGGAAGGCCTACTTTTTAACCTATTCCTGACCATGTAAGTGTTTAGACTTTTCCCTAGACTGCTAGGGATTCTAAGGACAAATAAAGAACACTATTCAAATACAAAATATTCACACACACTCAGGCACACACGTGCACATAAGCATGCTCACACACACACAAACTTCCAGAGGAATTAAAGAGTTAATTAGCAGTCCACAAAGAATTTTTTTTTTTGTTTATTACTTCAGACTATAAAGCGTCCTTACTTTCACAATAAAGATTAGCAAATGAGGCATTAGCTGAATTTCAAGACACTATTAATACAAACCAGGATGCTTTATCCTAAAGCCAGAAGTAATTATCAGGACAGCAGAATTTGTTGAGTTTTTCCATGTGCTTTTCAGCAAACTTACAGTTCCAAATCCTCAGAACCAGTTGTTTCCATTGCAATGCACCACTCCTTTTTCCTGTCCCCCACCCATAGCCAGCTCTGATCAAGTAGCCCAGTGTAGACCCTAGAACAGTGTAGTTGGCTTGGGGTGGAGGATGGAGCCCCATCTTCAAATTAAAGTTTAAACCAAAGCTGGAAGCAGAGGGGAACAAAACCAGGCCAGAGGCTGAAAATGGAGAAGCCAAGATCAACCTGTCACCAAGGCAGGAAGACCACTGGCTGTGCAGACAGGGAATTAAGACAGACTTGGCCACCACTTCCTCCTGTGCAACAGTGCACAGCCTGCTCATCCCCCTACCAAAGTTCACAGGCCTTTTGCACAGAGCATGGCTCCAAGATTTTGCCTGCATTTCAATCATTTGCCCACAGCTGTGGGCCAGCAGAAGCTAGAAGGAAGCCCTGACAGGAGCCACGCTTCTCCCCCTTAACACCATCCCCTGTGATTTTTCCTGACTTACCAGGTATTTTGGGTAGCAGAAGGCAAGCACATACAAATGCATGCATGTGTGCACACACACATGAAACTGACCAGATATTCCCAGAAAAGTTTCATTGCCAGACAACCACAATTATCACCCCACACACCCCTCAAAATAACCAACTAAAAACTCCATTATTGTTGAAGTTCCCAAACTGCTATTAACAGGCACATATTTGATCCAGACAAGCCATAAAATATAGCTGTGGAGTTTGGTTAACTATAAAGTTGAAGTTTCTTCATCCTTCTTAGACGCTAAGTTATCCAGGAGATAAAACTCTAGGATAAGTTTGCGAATTCCCTCTCTACTCACCTGAGTTATCCCAGGAGCCCTGCTGCTGTTGCTGCTACTGCTGCCACTGCCACCGTCGCCGCTGCTGCTGTTAGCCAGGTAACCCCACTAAAAGTCTGTTCAGTCAGTGCGGCTGAACAAAGATTCTGGCTTTCTTAACCTGAAAACTATTTGGGCTGTACCAAGCTCTGCTCACAGGGGGAGGTGCCTTGCAGCAACTTCAGGAGGCTTTGCCCCGCCCAGCAGTCAGAAACTAATCCTGAGTCATGAGGAAAATCTGGAAAGCGCCTCTACCAGATGTGCAGACGGGATGCCCACTCCAGACCCACGCACCAGCAAACTGAAAAACTCAGGAAGCCACGTTTGGAAGCTCTTTCGGCTTCAAGGAGAAATAGGACTTTCAGGGAGGATTGTGATAGATTTCTTTCTTTTCTGTCCCAGGGTTAATATTACGGACATGAACATTACTGGAGAGAGGACATGCAGAGAAAAATGGTGAATGTTGGCAAAGTTAATGTGGGCTACGCTGCAGACATGGTCCTGGTAGGCAGATCTGTGACAGTGATGAGGATTTTAGCAAGTGATTGAGAGTGAAAAAGCAGCTAATGGGGTGCAACGCAGAAAAGGTCACTTTGTGAAACAACAGGTAACATTTGGCCAAGGACAGAGAGAAGGGAATGTTAAGAGGAAAGTGAATGGAGTTTGATTCCATGGCAGCTATAAGAACCCAATTTCTAGCAACCAGGGTGTGGAGATTCTGCCCAGCAGTGTTAGGTGAAAGGAGAGCAAATAACAGTTTTCGCTCTGAAACGTCAAGCAAGACCCATGTAAATACTGTGCTGCATCACAGTCAAAGTCCTGGTCCCTTCAACCTGAGATATTCATCTGAACACAATTCCAGGAACATGATTCTCAAGTTGTTTTGTTTGTTTCATTCTCACAAACTATGAAGATGCTCATCATCTCATTCCTCAGCTTTCCTGTCCAGCGTACTGTCAACCCTTGAACCTGAAATTACTGTCTTCTGCCCCTACTTCTGCACCAATCCTCCTTCTGCCTAGTTGAAGGTCTAAGAAATAAGGGAGGGGGGTTGGGGATAACAAGTGAGCAACATAGAGCCCCACAAGGAAAGGAAGCATGTTCTCTCTCCACTCAGTGGGCCCATCCCAATATTTTCACAAAACAACTCTGAGCATTTCTGTAACTCTGCTCTCTGAGATCCCCCTTGGTATTTCCATACAATTCCCTCTGTACCTTCTATGTCAAGATGGAAATTGAGCTAGAAGTAGGGCACAAGAAAACAGGGGCCTAGGAGAATTACGGCTCTAAATATTGGCAACCAAGTCAGCTAGACAGTGAGATATTCTTCAAGCAAATATCTTTGATGTTGTGGAATTTTGGTTTTGAAATCAAGGGAGGATGTCTTGTCTGGGCTCATCTTCTCTAGCCATCTTTTCCACCTTTGTAATTATAAATGTAGCAGGGAATCACAGAACCTGGGAATTAGAAGCAACCTTAGAATCCATATCTATCCTTTTGCTCAGTGCAAAAATATCCTCCTGAAAGTCCGAGAAACTCACCTCTGCAAAACAGCTTATTCCACATTTGATCATTTCCTAATTGTTAAAAAAGTCTTCCTTAGGTTGAGGAAAAATTAGCTTCACACAAACAATTTCTAATTCCTCTTTCAAATGACAGCCCTTTAAAATATCTAGCATGTCACCAAGTTCTTCATCTTCTGGGATAAATATCCTCAGTTACTTTAAACCATGCTTCATATGACATGGTTTCCAGACTTTTTGCCACTCCAGTTTTCTTTTGAGCATAAATCTACTCAGTGTGTAGCTTATAGCTTAGTTGAAATCCTCTGTTGTTTTTTCCATAAACTACTTCTATGTGCCTGATTCTATGTTTATACAATTGACTTTTAATTTTACCTAGATGCTGGGCTTTGTATTCATTCTCAAAAACTATTGACTTATTTATTTCAATCTATCTCCTTAAGATATTTCTTTATCTTGAGTCTCACATACAATATCATATTCTCCATAGTAATGTTTCTCAATCATTTTTTATCATTATCACACTTCTAAAGAGTGTGATATTTAGCAAAAATTTAGATATTTTTTCCCAATCTCCATGAAATTTTAATACTACAGATATGCTGTCTATCTATTTATTTGCTATATCCATATCCGTGTTTCATGTAAAAAAGAATTTTTTTCACTCTTCAAGAATCAATTTTTTGCCCTCTTGAGGGCAATATAGCCCCCACTGAGAATGCATGCTCTATACCAATAAGTGTTTTATATGCATATTTGATCAGCCAGACTGATGAAAGTATTGAATGAGAGGGTCCAGGACAGAATACTGCAGCATAACCTTAGAGCCCTCCCCTTTTGATAAGATTGTTCAAACTTGAAGCATCCATATAACTTCTGCTATCACCCACCTCCTACTTTTCCATCTTCTTCATGAAGATATAGGACTTTTTCAAATGTGTTGCTGAAATCCAGATACATTATGCTATGGTATCCCAGTGATCTATCCTTTTAGATACCCTTTTCAAAAAGGAAATGAACTTAGTTAGGCATGACTTGCTTTTAGTGATTGCATGCTTACCCCTAGTGATTTCCGCTTCCTTTCTAAAGCCTCATAAATGATCTACTTAATAGTGCATTCTACACTTTGCCAAGAGTAAACACTGTGCTCCTTGGTCTTGAGTTTTCAGGATCTATATTTTGCACACCACACCACCACCACCTACCTTCACTAAAAATTGGGATATTTGCTTGCCTCTTTGCACCCCTCATGTCTTCTCTTTGCCACAATTTCTCAAAGGTTACCAAGACTGGCTCTGTGATCACATCTGCACATTCTCTCAGCAGCCTCAAATGTAATTTGTGCGGGCCTGGAAACTTAAACTCATTGAAGGCAGCTAAGTACTCCATTATTATCTCCTCATCTATCCTGGGCTTTAATTCTCTTTCCAGTTCAAAGATCATGCTCCTTGATGGAGAGGTTAAGTAACTTGCCCACAGCCACACACCTAGTAAATTGGCAGAGCTGGGATTTAAATCAAGCTCTGTTTGACTCTGAAGACTGACTCTTAACCAGAATGCTATGTGATTTCAAACACCAGATGAATGGTATGGCCCATAGGTGTTGTATGAGTTCCAAAATGGGAGATAACTCTTTTAATAAGAGTAGTCAAGGCAGACTTTATGAAAGAGGTGAAATTTGAACTGTATCTTAAATAATGAGTAGGATCCCAATAGGAAGAAAATAATGATGTGTGCATATGTTGGTAGAAATCAGGGAAGAAACCGAGGATGGCATCCCAGTCAGGGTAAATTACAGTGAATAATAAAGGATAAGAATTGCTACCTTGATCTGCCTCATAGTCTATTTGGTTAGTCATTATGAACACTAAGATGCCACAAACAGTTAAGATAGAGCCAGAGTTTTCCTGCCTTCCCTTAATAAATGTTTATTAATGCTCTGATGCTTGCTACTTTTATATCCTAGGGCAAGGCACAGTCCTTCTGGTCCTTGGTTTCCTGCTCTACAAAATAAGAATAAAAACAGTTTTATTTTAGACGGTTGTTGCGAAGATTAAATGAGCTAGTTAATACATATAAAGTACCTGGAGCAGTGCGTGGCATAGTACTGAGGCTCAACAAATGTTACTTGCTGTTATTGTTATCATTACAGTGATTTACTTATTCATTCAATAAGCATTTACTGAGCTCCTACTGTATACCAGAGACTATGCTAGGTGCTGGATTATAATGGCAGGCTAGAATAAGAAACATGATCTCACCCTCAGCAAGTTAAAAATCAGCCACGGATTTGCTTTGTGGAAGTTTTTGGTCTGTACTATTTTGTTCCATTATCTGGGTAATGAGGCACATTTTGCTTATCTTAAACTGACCTCTTTTAAAAGCTTGTGGGGAAGCTTTTGATATGGTAGCCTAGGATTTGTGGAGCAAGTGGGTGACTGTTCTCTCCAAGATGCTATAGATTCTGGTTAATTCCATCTCAGCCTTCACCAAAGTCTTGGATTCTGTCCTTTGGCTTTCTCTAGCCTCATTCCCAGCTCAGTATTTTCTCCTATATTGGTCATTTTCCCTTCCTAGTTTTTAGAACTGAGTTTCCTGAGGGAGAAAAAAGCCAGCTGCAGCTGGTAAGCCAAGTGGGTGGCAGGGCTGGGGGAGGGGGTAGCTGTACATTGGTATAGTATGGCTCAGCTGTGTGGGGCAGTGCCATTTGGTTTTGGTCAGCTAACTATACTCCTTGCCTCTTTTTAGTTTGCAATCCCCCAAGGCCAGTGAAAGTGTGAACAGAAGCCACGGAAGAGGATGGACTGTCAGCTTCCAAACCAAATAGCCTTGGGCCAATGTGGGGTGGAGTTCAACCAAGACTTTGGGAGGGGGTAAGTTGGATGTCTTTTCTGTTGGCCTGGTTAACACAAAAATATGCTTCGCTGGGCAGTCAGCAGAACTTTTTTTAATCAGGGGAAGCAACTCATTTGCCTTGTTAACAAAAGGGCTCCAGTTTCTCAATATTAGTCAAAGGAAACCTCTGTCCCTAGTTATTGAAATAAATGGTTACAGTGGTTGCTGATCTTTGACTATATCAAATCCATATCCTTCTGCTTGGTCATCAAACCTCTTTCCCCACCAAAAGCTTGGTTTCACCACTACTTGGCACTAGTCTAGCTGGCCTTTGTGTTCCATTTCTCGGGGTTGGACAAAACTCTCAGGAACATAACCACCACTGGGATGGTGCTTAGGGCCGGAAAAGGCTGGGTTGTGGGTGATGCTTTAGATACAGATGTCATCCAAGTCTTAGGCATAAATTGTAGCTGAGAAAGGGTCAACCCTAGAGAATTGAGCATAGGGTACCAGGTGAGAGTGGGCAAGGCCACAGCTAGACGATAAGGCAAGAAATCACGAATTGAGGTGATCCAGAACTCGCAGGTCAGGAAGTATTCTGCAATGTGGGATGAAGTCAAATAATGCAAGGCAACAGCTAAGAACAAAGCCACAGATAAGGTACTCATTCTTAATGGAGTTGGAGTCGCAGCATGATTCAACCCTACCACCACAGTTTTACTCAAGAAGTGCCTCCACTGTGACTATTCTTTCTCATCCTTCCATCTACCCAGGTCTTGCTTATTTTTTGATTCTCCAACCTTACTTTCTCCATGAAGCCTTCTCCCTTCCTGAGTGATCTCCACTCTTTCTGAATAATCATCTCACTTTGAATCAGTATCATATCACACAGGGTTCTAGTTAATATTCTCCAATGTTTCATGTGCAGGCTTGGATGTCCTCAGACTACAGACTCCTTGAGGACAGCAGGACTAGTTTCTGTACTTCTACACTCCCCTCAGTGTGAAGCACAAAGCCAGGCACCAAGCAAGTGGGCAGTAAATACTTGGTGAGGAATTCAGAGATATTCAGAATGGAAGTCAGCAGCAAATCAGCAAGAGAACTGAAATGAGCCCGTCACACACATGAGCATGTACACACACACACACACCCACGTGCTTAAAAAACCAAGTAAAACTGTCCTAAATGTGGGAATCAGAAAGAATGGTATTATAGTATCCCTTTGTCAGAGTTATGTATACATAAACAGCTCTTTGAGAGCTGGGAAAGCTTATAGAATTAAAACAAAATGGGAGGAGGTAGCCTTGAGTTGTAATTAAGTCTGAGGGTGAAATAAAGATTGGGAGAGGGTTAGAAGAAACAGAAATATGAAAAATTTCTAACATGGAGGGAAGGGACTCTTTTTCAATCCCCGTAATATGTCATTCATCTGGCATCCACTAATTTAGGACTTTTGAAAAATAGGACTAAGAGAGGCTGTAGTTTGTTATAGCCAGATCTTGAAATAAAAAGAGCTGCTAAATTAATTAAGCCTTCTCCATGATGGGAGAGACAGTGGGGGATAGGGAAAGATCTTGTTTGACTTAGTTAAAAGTTTTCCCAGTTCCCTCCTAAAGCTCTTTAGAAACCTCATTAAGCTACTTGTAAGTCCTGATCATTCCTGTCCAAATTTTCCCTTATGATAAATACTTTGGAGTATTAAAACTACATTAAAAATGTACAATTCTGACTTTTCACTATCTTAGACTCCTTCTTCTCCTTCTCTCCTCAATTGGTACCAAAAAATAAGAGACTAAGCAGGTATGGAAAGCCTCAAAGTACTGGGAGCTTTCCTGTGCTATCTCATTTAATCTTCAGAGAAACAACCCTGTAGCAGAGATAGTGTTTTTCTTTGTTAACAGAGTGGGGCACCTGCTGGGTGCTTTGGAGTATGTTAAGTAACCAGGCTAAGGCCACACAAGAAGGAAATCGTGAAGCCCTTGCTTCTAAAAAACAACTCTTCCAACTCCAAAGACCTCCTGCTGTCACCTGGACCATGTTGCCCCTAAATTGAAAATAACCATTGACTAATAGGGGACTCAAAGATTTTTCTTGACAAATATTGCTTTATTAATCATTTAAGTGGCTGTGAATTCATGAGAAGAGCACAAGTTCAAAAACAGAGGTTATATTCATAATAGACGAAAACTGGAAATAGCCCAGATGTCCTAGTTTCAGAAATGGAGAACGGACTAGCATTTGTCAGGGTTTGGGTTTTAGGGGAAGCTGTGTTGCAGGAGGGTGGTGGGTCTGGTTACTAAAGGGCAATACCAAGAAGGATTTTTGAGGTGATGGCACTGTTCAGTATCTTGACTCTGATAGTAGATATATGAACCTAATGTGTTTAAAATTATATAGAACTAAATATATACACACAGATGAATATGAGTAAAATGAGAACTTGGAATAAGACTGGTGAATTATATCAATGTCAATATCCTAGTTTTTGATATTATGCTAGAGTTTTGCAAACTATTATTGGAGAAAGCTGAGAAAAGGGTAAACAGAATCTTTCTGTACTATTTCTTACAACTGCATGAAAATATACATTAATCTTTAAAAAAATTCAATGAAAAAGGAGATAATATGTAGTGGGAATATACATATATGATAAATAAATATAAATTTATTTATAATATATAATATAATTTTCTAATAAATATAAAATAAATATATGTATCAAGTGTAGGCTCTCTAATCTGACAGAAGTCTCTTTTGAAAGATGACATTACAATAGTCTTTTAGGTTTGAGTAGTTCAGCCAAGACTTGGAAACAAGGTGATGGGACTTCCAGCTAAGGGAAATCATTCCACAGGGAACAACACAGGTCACTGAGCCTGACTGAGTGCAACGGAACGGGAGTGTGGTGTGAAATTTGAAGGAGTAGATTTCACGCTTGGGGGCCCTTCATTCAAGGCCATAACTTTTCAGGTTCCTCTGCTCTTTGCTGAGAGAATAAACTCTGTTCCCAGAGGCCTAGTTATAATGGGCCCCAGCTAGAACCAGCTACATAGTTTGTTGGGCCTAGTGCAAAATGCAAATGTGGGGCCTCTTGTTCAAAATGTATTAGGAATTTCAAGACAGCCACTGCAGAATATTAAACCAGGGGTGGGGCCCCACCAAGTACAGAATACTATGCAGCTACACAGGTCCTGGCCCAAGTTAACATTTCTGCTAAATCCCCACAGCTGCAACATCTGCAGAACACAGACCATCACCCCCTTTCCAGTCCCTCCCTGCTAATCTGAATTGACTGAGATGACAGGGGCCCAAGTGGCCCTTTGGGATTCATTCACTTTGTAGTCACGGTTCTGGGCATTGGTAAATCCCTGCTGACTGATGGACTGGACTGCTGCTGCATAGACCAGATATAGAGCAAGAGAAGGCAGAACCCAGAGGCAGAAGGCATGCTGGAAAACTCTAGTGCCCATTGTCAAAAGGGAGGCTGATGAGAAGCAAATCAGGCTGATGGCCATTCAGAAAGTGTACAATGGATGGAGCACTAAATTATAGCCTGGAGATCTGGGCTAAAATGCCAGCTTTGCCACCCTTGAGATAATTAATTTCTGGGTGTGTCAGTTCCCTCATCTGTGAAATGGAGATCATAACAATAGTATTTTTCTCATTGGATTGTCATGAGGATCAAATATAATCATGGATATGAAAGCACTATGAAAACTCTCATGTGAGTAAAAATGTAAGACATCTTAAAATGACCACCAGTCTGATCATTACATACACATCCCTAAGCCTCTGCTAGCAGGTGGTGGCTGGCCTGATCTGGAGGCCTGAAATAAGAAGTAAGGTTAAAATGCATGGCCAAGACTTTTAGTTCTGGCCAAGATAGAGGAGTCCCATTCGCCACCCTCACTCCCAGTCCTCCCTTTTACAACTAAAAAATGCTGGCTATAACACAACGAACAAGCATAGGAAGGCTGACGTGGGGGAAGAAGAAGGCAGACAACCTAAGCACCTCAGTACTTGAGAAACAACACAACCTTGAATGCTCTGAGTTTTTGTTTTTCCTCCCATACACCTCAGATAGGATGTTGCAGAAGACTTCAACCTGAAACTTCCCACAAGCACAGACCAAAAGAGTTTCAAGGAAAGCCTGTTCACTGTAGCCACGGGACTGAGGAAAAGGTTACCTAACAATAGAAAAGCTTTTTTGGCGATACTCACCCTATTCCAACCAAACATCAATGGCACAACTGCATACCACTCCTCTGGGGTTTCAGTGGGGCTGAGCAAAGAGCTGATATTTTATCCCCTGTCTGGCAGAAACAGTGTGTTCTTGTTCCCCCGTCAGAATAGTGTCAGCTTAGCAGTGAGCTGAGTCTCCACTACGAGCTAGCAGCAAAGAGACTGAACAAGGTGGTGTGAGGTGGAGCTAGTTGGTTTCAACAAGCAATGACTAATTCTCTGGAAACAAAGGAAAAACTGAAAAATCTCAGCAAAGAAATAGAAAACGTTAACAAGAACCAAAGGGACATTATATCACTTGAAACACAACAACTGAAACAAAAAATACTCACTGAATGGGCCCAATGGTAGAGATAATGAGGGTAGAATCGGTGAACTTGAAGATAGGCTGGTAACATTTACCCAATGTGGAAAGAAGAGAAAATAGATTGAATAAACGTGAACAGGGACCCAGGGATCTGTGAGATAATAACAAAAGTGCTAATATTTGCATCATTGGAGTTCTGGAAGTAGAGAGTAAAGAGTGTGGGGCTAAAATACATTTGAAGAAGTACTGACTATGAATTTTCCAAATTTGTCACAACATAAACCTAAAACTTCAAGAAGCTTAGTGACCTGAAACAGAATAAACTCAAAGAAATCCATACCAAAACACACCATAATTAAATATCTAAAAATTAGAAGTCATGGTCCAAAAGAGAACACTCTCTGCCACCCCATGGGTTTGGGGAATTCAGTACAGAAGATCTTCAGGGCTGTCAGTCTCTCCTTTCTGCATCATAGCAGGGAAGGAGGGCAAGCCCTATGTACTTCAAAACCTGGCTTTCCCAGGCTTAACCATCAAGCCTATCATTCATTCATTAAACAAACATTCATGAGCACCTAATATTTGCTAGCCATTCACCTCATTGCTAATGAGACAACAGTAGACAAGCTAGAGTCTCTGCCCTTGTGGAGCTATATTCTAATAGGTACAGATAGACATACAGGGCAAGTGTTGAGAAAGAGGGTAACTATACAGAGCAGTACTTATTTAGACACATGCTTTTCCCAGAAAAGGATCTTACATCAGCCACCCTTTCATTCACTCAATATTTATTAATCACTTAAGTACTCACAATGTCTAAGAACCTGCTCAGCCTTGGAGACACAGTTCCTGCCCTCAAGGAACAAATAGTGTTCTTGTAGGACAGGGTTGCTTAACCACAATACTGTTGACATTGGGGACTGAATAATTCTTTGTTGTGTGTGTTGGGAGGGGGGTGATGTTCTGTGCATTGTACAATGTTTAGCAACATCTCTGGCCTGTACCCCTAGAAGGCAGTAACTTCTTTCTTCCAAGTTGTGGCAACCAAAAATATCTACATACATGGCCAATGTCTCCTGGTAGGCAAAAGCACACCCAGTTGAGAATCACTGTTGTAGGGTAAACTGAAAAGTGGACAAATAGTTGATATAAACTGTGATAACTGCTTTGATAGAGAAACCTCCCTTGGCTCTCCATTGCTTCCAGGCCCTTTAGAGGTGGCCTCACTCCACTTCCATCCTTATTTCCTGCCATGTGGTCAAGCCCCCACTATCCTGAACTCTAATCATCCCCAGAACATGGCATGCCTTTTTCTTTTTCCAGACCTTTTTATATGCCCTTTTCTCTACCTTGAATACCCTCCCCCAGCCAGCAACCTCAAACGGCATAGCACTCCTTTTAAATCTTTATTTGAGTTGTTTGTCTCATTTTAAGAGCAGAGATTATGTTGAGTTGATCTCTGCATCTCTAGCGCCTAGCATAGTGCTTACTTCTTGAAGGAATGCAAGGATGCAGAAAAGAGAGAAGACATAATTGTCCCTAGCTCTGAGATGCTTCCATTCTCCTTGTGGGAGGCAAGAGAAACAGAAGTGAAACATTTCCATTCTGTACAACCCAGTTTGTAGTAGAATTAAGTGTGAATATGTGGAAGATGTATTACAAATCATAGAACATGGGCAGAGGATTCATGAGATGAGAGAATTGAATTGAACCTTGAAGGCTTTGATAATGTGAAAAGTAGGGAGGAGTAGCTAAGGGATGAGAGTGGGAAAAGATAATGGAACACACTACATTCCCCAGACAGTGAGAAAATCAAACCCCAGAAAGTGCAAACCTGACACCCAGTTCATGTGCATAGGAGGTCTGCTCCCACCCTGAGGATTGCTCCTACCCTGATGTCTGGATAAATCTTGGATCCTTTAAGCAGGTAACAAAGGGAAAGGGTTAAAGAATGATGGAAGTTTTGAACTGCTGGAAAGCACTGGGAGTGACAGGTTTAGAGAATGAGCACAGGCACACTGCCACCAAATAAGCTGATATTCCAAGCACAGGAAGCAACTCTTCCTTCACACTTCTAATTCGGCTAATTTAGACTGAGCACCGATCATGTACAATGTGCTTCCTGTAAAATCGTCTTTCTTAGCTTTCACAATAGTAAGATGGATGTCTCAGGGGCAAAACAGATTCAAATCAAAGTTTTCTGATGATGACAAAGCCTGGTTACTTTCCTTGTGCCATTCTGCCAGGGTTAGCTAGGCAGACACAAGTTTGGGATCTGGAGATATTCTTAGTGAGATATTTCCTTCCTTACTTCGTTACTTTTCTCCCTCTCTGTAAGCTCCTAATCGTGAGATACCCCATCCAGAAGAGCATGGACACTCTCTGGAATGAGGCATCCATAAATACTTCCAAGATTGGTATGACAATTTTACCCAGATACAAAGGCTCCTCTGGAAGGTTGCCAAATGAAACTCTTTGTGGAATAGGAGAGAATTGAGCTGGGTCTGAAAGAATAATAGTGCTTTGAGACAAAGCAGGTATTTGGGGTATAAGGTAGAATGATCTATAAATCTTAAGGTCTTGAGCAGGAGGAAATGTGGTGTGTGTTGGGATGGCCTTCAGGGAAGAACAGTGAGGAAGACTAGTGGGGTTGGGCTTCAGAGTTACTATTGGCAAATAGTGGGAGATGAGACTGGATAGAGTCTAAATGTAGAGGAGTTAGGAGTTTACGTGAGTTCTGCAAGCTGGTATGTGTAGACACAGGAGACTGCCTAGACAAATATAGCTGTAGAGACAGTCATGGATTAGTTGCCTGGGGCAGCTGGGAAGACTGCCACTGAGGGTGGGTAATATAATTGAAACTTCTTTCATGCCTAGATCCTCTGAAATGGAAATGGTGAACACTGGCCCACCGATGGTGAAATTGTGTGCCTTGGGTTCCTTCACCTCCATTTTCCACCCTCCCTTCTCTTGGGAATTCAATAGTTCCATCTTGCCCTTCTGCACACAATGCCCTCGCTTTCTGTCACTGTCAGAGTCTTACCCAGGAGCACCTTCTTTAGGAAGGATCTTTTTCTCTCAGTAATAGTTCTTTCCTTCCTCCATCCAAACCATATCACTTTTTCTTAGGGCTCCATCACGTTACTGGCACAAACCTGATTAGAAAAATTCACAGTAAATGTTAATGGTTTGATAAGTTCTTAATAACGTTCAAATTTGAATGGGAGCCTGCAATGCTTTTGCTGAAATCATGGGTTGCCACGAGATTGTAGGCTTAGAGAAAGGGGGGATGGTGACAGGGTGAGGATCGGGTAGGGACAGGAATTTGAGAAGGGGACCTTTTCATGACCTTTGCATAAAGATAGTCTTGCTTGTTTCTTAAATATTTGAAAAGAGGCTTCCCTCCATTCCCCTCGCTGCCCCCTCCATATTCTCCCTACCTTGTTCCTGCATTCCAGGATCCTACCAGAAACAACTGTATTAATTAAACAGCATTTAGATGCAGAGAAAAGGCCCAATTTAGTTTGGGGATAGAAACTTTTCTTGAGTTGTCAAGGACCCCACAGAAGTGTAGCTGCTGCTATTGGAGCCATGTTCACAGCTCCCTTGAACACTAAAATTAACAGATGGGACACTTCAATCCAGGGCACAGTTGTCAAAAACCACAGTTTAAATCAGTCACAGACAACTGTTTCATTCCCCACACTTGCCTGGGTGTAACAACTGCAGGAATGCCTCTGCTTAAATCGCATCCAGTGACACCATAGAGAGAGACATGTCTAGGCTGCATTCATTCTCAGGCCTTTCTGAGCTTCTTTTGGAGTAGGGGTTGGCAACCTTTCCAAAATGGGGTGCCAGGGTTCTGACCCATGTTCTTTTATAGGACTAGTGTGTGTGGACTTATGTATGCAAACAATGGCAAGGTGGGAGTGTGGTGAGCTAGGGAGCAAAGAGGGAGTTATACTGACTCTCGCAGGAGATACAGTGGCCAACTATTAGCCAGAAACAGAGCACCTCTGGGTGCCAACTTACAAAAATAAATGGTGAGGAAAGGGTTCTACCTGTGGTTTCTGACCTGTGTGCCTGTCATAACTGGTCTACGGGTCACCCCTAGGTATCCAGCCAACTCTTTGATAATGACTCATTCATTTATTCATTCACTCAGGCACTTGTTGAGTGGCCAAACTGTGTGACTGGAAACACAGACACAAATAAGACGCTGTCTCCCCTCAAGGAGCTCACATCACAGTCTAGTTTCTGTTCCCAGTAATTAAAGTATTCATTTGGCCTAGAACTCACTGTCATTTATTTCACTAGCACTTGCTGAGTGTCAGGCACCATCCTGCACTGGTTTGTGGTATGCAGAGGTGCATACCTTCTGACCCAAGATCCCTGATCTAGAGAGAGTATGCCTTATATTTGGGAAGAATCAGCCTTGAAGGAGGCAGATCCCTGTGTCTGAGAGTTGTCTTGTCACTGTACCGTGATGAAAGAGATGGTACCCAAAACAAGAATAAAAACTGTTTACCTAGGTGCTTGGTAAACATTTGTTATTCTTGTTTAGGGAACCATTTTTTTCACCATCCCCTTTACAGATGAGAAATAAACTGAAGTTGGTAAAATGTTAGTGAAATGAAACAGGGAGGCAGCCTGATCAACAGATTCTGTCCTACTTGTGGTTCATGGGCTCTGGAGCTTCTTAAGCTGACAGTCATCCTGTCAATGCCCCACTACTTGTACGGGCAGGTCTCAATCTGGGGGTCTCTAAAGGCAGCAACTGATGCCCTTAAGCTATTTTTCAATATTAAAAAAATTATAGAATTGTACATTCAGCCAAGACAAAGCCACAGAGAGCTAAGTACAATATCATGTTTCTTTGCTTTTGACTGAAATTATATTAGCTTTGGTGTGGTTAGCTCATGCGGATCAGAAGCCCCAAGTGAGCAAAAAATTGGGAAAATGAATTATTCCATAATAAATGCAGCTTTGCTAGATAAAAATTTTTCCAAATGTGGGGGCCACAGGGGAAAAAATAATAAAAGGGATCCTTGGTGGTGAAAAGTTTGGAAATCACTGGCCTCCACGTCTGGATGCCAAAGTTTGGCTGCAGATTCAAAGCCTATGACCACAGAATCCCGGGATTATTGGCATCTGACACCCCTGATGTGGTTCCTGTTGGAAAAGCAAACATGTTCCCTGCCCAGCTTTCTAAAATGTTATACATTAACTGGCTTACAAAGCACCATTCACGAGTGGACAGGTTTTTTTTGGATCGCGGTTTACTGTGTTTTTGTACCTGCAGTGAAAGAACGTTTCAGAGGAAGCACAGGCTTGCCTAAAATCTACAAAGCTATGCTATTGCCAGACAAGCAGAGAGCTCCTTATAACTTACAGAGCTGGAACAAGCTGTCCACACCTTTCTCCTTCTCATTGACAGCCTTCATCCAGTACTTCTGAGAACGCACATTCCATGTACACACGCAAAATAGACTAAGAATATCCACTGGGTATAAGCAAAGAAGGAGGAGTTCTGCAGGCTAGGGAGTGAGGAAGGAGGTTTGAAGGAGCCTGGTTAGAGAATTATTCTCACTCTTCGCATTGACTGAAAAAGCTTTCTGCAGGAGGCTTAGAAGGAGAACTCAGGAAAACTTAAGGGAGAGGGGGCCTGAGGTTTCTGGAGAGAAAAGGGACTTCCAGGAACATTTATCGTAGCCCACATATTAAAACAAATTTTTGATTTAATGGTGATAAAATACACATAAGATAAAATTTACTGTCTTAACTATTTTTAAGCATACAGTTCATTAATGTTAAGGATATTGACATTGTTGTGAAACAGATCTGCAGAACTTTTTCACTTCGCAAAACTGAAATACTGTATTCATTAAATAACTCCACATTTTCCCCTCCCCTCAGCCTCTGGCAACCGCTACTCTATTTTCTGTTTCCATGAGTTTTACTACTTTAAACACCTTATATATGTAGAGTCATACAGTATTTGTCTTTTTGTGACAGGCTAATTTCACTTAGCATAATGACCTCAAGTTTCATCCCCGTTGTAACCTGTGTCAGAAGTCCTTTCCTTTAAAAAGCTGAATAATATTCCATTGTATGTAAATATTACATTTTGTTTATTCATTCATCTGTCAATGAACACTTGGATTGATTCCACCTTTGGGCTATTGTGAATAATGTGATGGACATGGTTGTACAAATATCTCTTTGAGATCTTGCTTTGAATTATTTTTGATATATACCCAGAAGTGGGATTGCGGAATCGTATGCCAATTCTATTTTTAACTTTTTGAGGAACCACCATACTATTTTCTATAGCAGCTGCACCATTTTACATTCCCACCAACAGTGCACAAAGGCTCCAATTTCTCTATATGCTTGTCAGCATTTCTTATTTTCTGTTTCTTTAATTTTTAATTTTAATTTTTGTGGGTACATAGTAGGTATATATATTTATGGGGTACATGAGATGTTTTAATACAGGCATGCAATGCATAATAATCACATCAGGGTAAATAGGGTATCCATCTCCTCAAGCATTTATCCTTTGTATTACAAATAATACAATTATACTCTTTTAGTTATTTTTAAATGTACAATTATTATTGACTATAGTCACTCTATTGTGCTACCAAATACTTTTTATGATAGTAGCTTTCCTAATGGATAAAAGTTAATATCACATTTTGGTTTTGATTTGCCTTTTCCTAACGACTAGTGATATTGAACATCTTTTTATGTACTTATTGGCCATTTGTATATCTTCTCTGGAGAAATGTCTATTCAAGTTGTTTGCCCACTTTTGATAAGATTATTTGTTTTGTTATTGGATTGCAGAATTCTTTATATATTCCGGATATTAATCCCTTATCTCATATCTGGTTTGTAAATAATTCTCTCATTCCATAGGTTACCTGTTCAGTCTGTTGATTGTGTCTTCTGGTGCTCTAGCCTACATTTAAAATATTGTTAATTGACAAAATACAAGTTGAGTTGTATATATTTATGGTGTACAATAAGTTTTGAATGTGTGTACATTGTGGAATTGCAAAATCAGCAAAATCAAACTAATTATCATATGCATTATCTCTCATGCTTACTTTTTTGTGTATAGTAAACACCAACACCAGCCCACATTTTTAAAGACAAGAAAAATGTGCTAAAATGAACAACAAACCAGGCAAGAATGATGCTCATATGCCAGGGGCCAGAGTAGATGATTTCTCCACGTCCTTTGGAATCTATGTTCTTGAGTTCCAGCCCTCCTGATGACGCTCCTCCAGAGCCCTCCAAAGCTTTTGGGGCACCACTTCCTCTTTACACTATTAGCTCCAAGCTGCTTCTACAGAGAATGGGCCACTTTATAAGTAACATCTTTAACAACCACAATTTTCTTGTTGCTTTCTCCATACCCATGCAATCTACCTTTCCAGACAACAGCATCTTCAGATGGCAGCCTCAAATCTAGTTGCAACCCCTTTGCTGTTCCAGCAAGGGAAGAGGCCAAACTCTAATTTTAAGAGAGCCATAATGGCAGGACTTAAACATATCAAAATTTTTGCAGAGGCAAGTTGGTCTAATGAAAAGACTATCAGACCATAACATTCTTGCTGTGCAACAGTTGACAGATTATTTCACCTCTCCAAGCCCCCGTTTCCTTTCTGAAAACATCAGGATAACCCCACCCCATTCTGCTGGGGTTTGGTGAGGTTTGTTCGGGAGAAAGTGTGTGTGGTACCTGGCACACCACGGGAGAGCTCAACTATTGGTAAGTCCTTCCACTGGGCCTGGACTTTTCAGCCAGAGCAAAGCATGCCCAGCCAAGGCCCATTCTACTCAGAGGCAGCACAGCACTGAGGGGCAGGAACAGGAGAAGCCCACTGCTATGTTTTGAATGTTTCCTTTAAAACTCATGTTGAAATTTAATGCCCAATGTGGAACTATTGAGAGGTAAGGTCTTTAAGAGGTGATTGGATAATGAGTGCTCTGCCCTCAGGAATGGATTGATCCATTCATGGATTAATGGTTTATCATGGGAGGGGAACTGATGGCTTTATAAGAAAAGAAAGAGAGGCCAGATGCAGTGGCTCACACCTGTAATCCAAACACTTAGGAGGCTGAGGCAAGATCACTTGAGCCTAGGAGTTCAAGACCAGTCTGGGCAACATAGTGAGACCTCATCTCTACAATTTTTTTTAAGTAGCTGGGCATAGTAGTGCTCACCAGTGGTCCCAGCTACTAGGGAGGCTGAGGTAGGAGAATCACTTGCCCTTGAGAAGTCAAGGTTGCAGCGTGCAGTGATTGCATCACTGCACTTCAGCCTCTGGGCAACAGAACAAGGCCATGTTTCAAAAACAAAAACAAAAACAAAAAAAATTAAAAAGGTATAGAGACCTGAGCTAGCACATTAACATGCTCAGCCCCCTTGCGATGTGATGCCCTCCCCCACCTTGGGACACTGCAGAAAGTCCCCACTAGCAAGAAGGCTCTCATGAGATGTAACCTTCAACCTTGGACTTCCCAGCCTCCATAAACTGTAAAAAATAAATTACTTTTCTTTATAAACTACCCAATTTAAGATATTCTGTTGTAAGCATCAGAAAATGGACTAAGACATTCCTCATCAGTTTCTCACTTCCGGTATCTCTGTCGTCACGGCCCGGGTTCTGTGAGAGCCTGCCATTGCCGAGATAGAGGCTTCCAAATGTCCATCCCTTGGTGACATCTTTCAGTGGCCCTCAGATCTTCCCAGCTTGGAGTTCTTCCTAACCTCTGACTCACTTCCCTCCAGCCAGAACTTAAAACTTTTTTCCATCACCCTGTCACAGATTTCATCCTTCACTGAACTCTATTGATTCTACCTCCTGAAAGTCTCTCCCATTTGTCACCTCCTTCCTGGTTATGCTGCCACCACCCTTGTCCAAGCTGCTATCAGTTCTCACCTGGATCATCACATCAGCCCCCATTGCATGCCTTATCTCTTATTCTTGTGGCCCTCCGGTCCAGTCTCCACAAGTTTGCAACAGGAGTGATCTATTTACAATTTTTAAGTGCTCATCACATTCCCTTGCTTAGAACTCTTTAACAACTGAGTGCTCTTCAGGGGGAAATTCAAATTTCTTAATGTGGCTAAAAGACCTCTCATTGTGGCCTCTGTCTGCCTCTCTCCTGTCATCTCTCACCACCTCTCCACCATAAATACTCCATGCTTCAGCCACATTGGACTTCTTTCAGTTGCTTCTACAAACGGTCCTGTTTTTTCCACATATTCATTACCCCTCATCTGGAACAGGTACGTTTTACTCACCTTTAAGTTCAGCTGATATGTCACTTCCTCTGGGAAGGCTTTCTTAACATGCCTCAGGTTGAATTACGTGTCCCATGGGGCCATTTTGTACTTCCTCATGTCACAGCAGTGGACACACTGTGTGTAATTACAGTCTACCTTAGCTACACTTGGAGCTCTATGAGGTGAGGGGCCATGTCTATTTATCCCCTAGAGCCAGCACAGCACCTGGTACATAGCATGCTGCACATCTGTCAAATGAATCCCATTTTCCCTTTCCAACGTCGTCTGCATGTACTCACTCCCCCATACTCTATGTCTTAGGCTCTTCTATCTCACTAGAAGCCTTTCTGATCTCCAGACACGCTGGGCATGGATGCTACCACTTTACCTTTGTTCGTATGGTCTTTCTGGCTGGAAGGCCCCTATCTTTCCCTCTTCCCCTCTGCCCCTCCCCTCTTTGCCTAACAAACTCCAACTTGTTTAAGCCTCAGCTCAAGTTTCACCTCCTCAGTGAAGCCTGTGCTTGAAGGGGAGCATTAAAATAAAGATTTATTCTAGGTAGGATAATTCTTAGCTCATTCTTCATCATTAATGCTTTATTATACCAAATCCAATATCTAGCAGGCTTCATCACCCCACCCTAGCAGTTAGACTGCCCCTCCTCTGGGCTCTCGCAGCTCTTTATAGCACCTCCATCATAGCACTTCCTCAAGGCTTTAGGAGATGGATTTTGTTTGTTTAGTTTAGGATTTTCTCCTGAATGAGGTAGGAGGACATTTCATGACCTTACCCACTCCCCACCCCTTGCTGGCCTCTTGTAAGGGGAACTTAGTCTTATTTCTTCAATTAAAATGAAACATAAATTCTGTACCCTCCCCCCGCTTTGTCTTTTTGTTTCTGCCAGTGTGCCCACTCATTACTGAGACAAGCCAGGGCTGCTTCCCTTTCAGGAGGCATCATTTTTTCCAATTAGCCTTTGATTGGAAACAGTACCATTGCAGCTGGGCTGCTTTTAATGCCTGCTGGTGATGGGCTGCCTGGCCATATGGAAAGAGCACTGGCCTAGGAGTGCAAGCTTATCTCTGCCTCTAACCAAGGGTCTGAACATGGGAAACTTCCTTTCCTTCCCTGGGCCTCCGTTTACTCTTTTTCTGAACAATGAGGGACTTGAAATTTGTGTTTTGTTATTTTAAAGTGTCGTCCACACACCAGGAGCATGGAGTACGAGTAAGCAGCTTGTTAAAAACACAGAATCTGAGTCCCACACAAAATCTCCGAAATCAGACTCTGCATTTTAGCAAGATCCCCAGGTGAGTCTATCCACAACACAGTTTAGGAAGCTCTGTAAGCTTCGCAGATGAAAGATTTACTGAGTCTCTTGTTAAATGTGCAACTTCCCAGGCCAGTTTCCTGAAGACTCTAATGAAGTGGGACTGGGATGGGGTCCCAGAAGTTTTATTTGTAACAAGTACCTGAAGTGATTCACATCCCAGGAGAAGTTTGTGAAACGTTAGGTGAGTGGTTTATAAAGGCCCTTCCACCTTTGACATTCTGCAATTCTATATGCACTTGTTCATTACCAAGGATAGATGATACCTAATTCAGAATTCTGGGAGTTACCCCTCTCTTCTATGGGGTAAATATGTTTCAAATCACCCAGGGCTGTGTCGGTGGGGAAAAGGAAGAGGGATTACAACAAATCAAGCCAAGTCTTCTTGACTGGGGAGAATCAACAGCCTCTGGGATTCAAAGAGAAATCATCTGTTTACTCAAGCCTCTCTCTCTGAAGCATTCAAGCTTGATGTAATCAGATGATCTGAAAGACCTTTTTGGGTGTTGAAAAGGGGATATTAGAAGTAGCGGGTGCAACACCTGTCCCACAGTGACAAGGGAATCCAGGTGAAAAGGTCCAGACAAGTTGACAAGGAAATCTGGAGAAAGCCTCTCCCTGAAAGGAATCCTATTTTCCAAGCCCTCAATGTGGATGCATGGCCTGAAAAGGGATGTTTTCCGATTTGTGAGTGTATTTATATAAATACTTTTTTTAGGAAGATATAAAACCTAAATCACATATAGTTATATGCTTAACAAATCACCTTTATTTGGAAAAGGAAAAAAATTACATAAGTTACATAAGATCAGGACTGCCCTGGAAAGTTCAGGATAGAAAGTTGCCAGTTTTTCTCCATGTTTGGGTTTGTTTTTCTTATAAATATGCCCTAAGTTCCATTGCTGGTAGGTTTTGGCGACATCTGAGATTTAGACAGGTGGAGAGAATGTGGAAGGGCATTCAGAGGGTATTTTTCTAGGCAGGGAAAGAAGGGTAGACTCTGTCAGCAGGAGTGAAGTGTGAATGAGCATTGCATAGCAAGAGCTGAAGTCATGGGAGGAGGTGCATGAGAAGCTTCTGGGCTGTCCAGAGCAGAGGCCCAGGTCTGGGAACAGGAGACGCTCAGGCCAAGTTGCTCAAGTCAGGGTTTTCTCTTCTTACCATTTCCTCCCTACATCCAACGTGTACCTCAGATTCTGACAATTCTATATGGACAACTCCTTGCTCTTATTCCTCCTCTCTACCACCACTGCTCTGGCCTTAATTTAGAATCTGCTTTTGTCTCTATCTGGACAGCTTGCAACAGCTGTGAAGACCCTTTCCAGCATGTCATTACTGGTGCAAGTTTCTTCTCAAGCTTGAAAAGGCTATCTCTATAGAAACTAAATGTATAGAGACCTTACTGAAATTAACAGTCTCTTGAGTCTTTTTTCTCCTGGGAGAGATACAAACTCTAACCCAAATGGCCAAAGAGGTCACACATGCTGCTTAAATTCTCACTGAGTTCTTACTGAAAAGGAAGTGGAATTCACAAGAGCAGAGGCGTCTCAAACTAGAGAGGGTCTCAGCTGCCTCTTGGAGAGCTTGTTAACACAGGAATCACTGAACCCCACACACAGAGTTTCTGATCCAGTATGTGATGTGGGGCAGGGGTGTGTGTGGCCAACGATGTGCATTTCTGACAAGTTCCTAGGTGATGCTGATGCACTGCTTACACTGTGTAGACCGAAGGAGGACAAAGGAAGAGAGGCTGAGGAAGGGAAGGGGCAAAGCTGAGGGAAGAGAAAAGGGAAATGGAGAGAAAAATGAATGCTTTCAGGAGGAACTTCCTCCAGATATCAAACACCTTTTTTCTTATAACTCAACCCATAGTGGTTTCTCGTTTTTCCCCATTTCTTTTAGTCTAAATCAGTGCTTGCTAAACTTATTGACCTCACAGAACATGAGAATTAAAAAAGAAAACAAAGGAATATAGATGTTATTTGAGGCCCCTCCTAGGATTTGTCACTTTAAATTTTGCCTAGTTAGGACATTCAAAAACAAATACCTATCTTCTACCATGACCAAAATTTCATATAAGGAACAAGATTTTTAATACCCAAAAGTAAAAGTATATGATCTCAAAACTAAAGATAGTTAAATGAAGTACATTTACTTCTATGAAAAAAGCATCCTACATTGTCCTTAGTTTTCTCTTTGTACCACAGTCTGGTGAAAACATTATTACAGCATTTGGGAATCACTGAGCTACACCACCCAAATTGTAATTCCCAGACGAGTGCACTTTTGTTTTCCTCTCAGAACTGTGTGTGCTGACCCTTTAACTTAGCCACCTCAGGTAATCATTGGTTCTCAGAGGGACTCTTGCTTTGGGGGCCACCTTTCATGCTATTGCCTCTATTCAGAGTGCTCACTGCCCACCTGGAAAGTTCTTAATCTGCTTTCAAATGCTCCATGAATTTTTTCTGGACTTCGTCTTCCTGGAGCAATCATTATTCCGTCATTGGTGTTCTCACAGCGCTTGCTTTTTTGCACTGGACTCATTTATTTACAGGCCTGTCTTCACTAGGCTGAACTCCTGGAGGCCTAGGTCCAAAGCCTAGCAGTTGGCAGGGTACCTAGAACATACTGCTGTAGAGACGTCTTAATCAAAACCATGAAGAGGAGTTGGACTTGATTTAATGGTCAAAGAAATGAGACAATCGAAATGTTTTTTTCATTGTAGTGAAAAATATAACACTGAATTTACCATCTTCACTCTTTTTAAGTGTACAGTTCAGTTGTGTATAGTTTCATTGTTGTACAACAGATGTCTGGAACTTTTCCATCCTGTAACACAAACTCTATACCCACTAAACACTACTTCTCTCTTTACCCTCCCCAAGCCCTTGGTAACCACCTTTCTACTTTTTGTTTTTATGATTTTCAATATATTAGATACTTCATATGAGCAGATCCTACAGTATTTGTCCTTCTGTGACCAAAATGATCTTTTAGAAAGATTTTACTTGCAGGGGAGTTCAGGATAGACCAAGGTGGATAAAAAGGACGTCATGAGAAATCAGGGACTAGGAGAACCTGATGGTAACGGGGATAAAAACTGTCAGCAAGAGGTCTAGCCAGTCTGATTGTTGTATCCAACCTCTCTTTGGATTAGAAACACCAAGAAGTCCCATTTCCATCTACTTTCTTTGTCTCCACTACAGTGATGGTCATGGAGCCAGTTGGTAAAATACTGCTTACATGAAGGATACATAATCATCTTGGTCCTTGGAGTGCCTAGGGGATGCTGGCACCATTGCTTCTCCAAAAATGGATCTCCTGGGAGCTGCAGAGTTGGCCCTCCCATAATTGTGATGTTGGTCAAACTGTTTCCTAGAATGTCAGCCTCCTGGTTTTGGCTTGTTTGTTTCTGAGATGGAGTCTTGCTCTGTTATGCAGGCTAGAGTGCAGTGGCGCTATCTTGGCTCACTGCAACCTCCGCCTCCCTGGTTCAAGTGATTCTCCTGCCTCAGCCCCCCAAGTAGCTGGGATTACAGGCATGTGCCACCATGCCCAGCAAATTTTTGTATTTTTAGTAGAGACAGTGTTTCACCATGTTGGCCAGGGTGGTCTCGAACTCCTGACCTCAAGTGATCCACCCATCTCAGCCTCTCAAAGTGCTGGGATTATAGGTGTGAACCACCACGCCCAGCCTCAGCCTCCTGTTTACTCTGTCCTTTTCTCCCTCCCTCTCCATCAACCTCTTCCCAAGCCCAGTGCTTTGTGTTCGCTATCCCATTAAAACCTGATCTGAGGAAACTATGTAATCAGTCGTTTATGTCTGAGTGTAAATAGATCTATGTGTTTCCTCTCATAGAGACTAGCTGCACTGTCAGCCTATTGAGGAAGAACAGCCACACTGTTAAGGAAACTGCATGAAACAGGAAGAGGTATTTTGGGAGACATGGAGTCTTTCTTGGGCCTCTGAAAACATGATACTAGAAGTCACTACCTGAAGACACAGACTGACATTGGCCAAAGCATCTTATGCATAAAAAGAGGTCACATTATTCCTGCTAAACTCTGGAGGGAGATCTGAGATCTCATTTGTTGCAAATGTGCTGTACTGATAATTATGGTGTTTCTTTCATACATTAATTCTCAGCTTCCTCATCTATAAAATTAAGAGGTTGGACAAAATAATGTCTAAGTTTTCTGCCAGCTTGGACATTTTGTGGTTATATGATTATTGGGTCATGGTTTTATAAAAAAAAAAAAAAAAGAGAGAGAGAGAGAATTTCAGCCAGAAATATTGAAATCAAATTTTATTTTTGGAAAATGACATTACACACATCTTGCAAATGTACACAGAAATGAGAATGCGATGAAGAACAGAGCTTGAGAGCCAAAATGATTGCAAGAGCAGCTCTTTGACTGCCCGGTATTGAATGCTGCAAATCTTCAGCATTCATAGTTCACAGCACCTTACACACATGGCAAACTTCTCTAGACAACCTTGAAGTCCTCTGATCCAAGAAAGCCCTCATTGAATTGCAGAGGGGGTGAGGGAAAAGGGATATTACAGGCAAAGGAGATGAAAAGGGTCTGCTCCAGCTGGTTTATGGGGGCCTCAGTAAACCTACCAGTCCATGTGGGGACAGCAAACCAAAAAGGAGAATGCCTCTTGAAATACTGCTTTTAAATCACAGCCTCAGAGTAGGTTAGGCATTGCCTGGGACACTAATAGTAACGCATTTAAACTCAAGCCCTTGTTTCTTATGTGGCTGTAACTATTCTAAAAAGGTGGCTAAAATCATTAAATATCTGTTGCATTTCTCTCCCTTTTTTCCAATAATTATTGGTCACTGGTTAAGCAGGATCTTCTGAGTTCTCTAAATACCTCAAAACTGCTGTAGGGATAAGGAACATCACTATCTACTGTCTTTGGATTACATGTGATTCTGAAAACTATTCAATTCTGTAATGTAATCAAATGGCCAAATACATCCCCAATTTGCCACTGAGTTTTACCTAAAGAGAAGTTGAGTATTTGATCACAATGCTGTTCCTTGAGAAATGATCGATAACTGCTGAGAGATGGTTGAGAAATGACTTTTCCCCACATTTTGGTTTGTTGTTTGCTGACTTTACTTGGCAAGAATTATTGGGCCTCAAATCAGATATGTACAACCGTAAGACACCTGGGAGCAGGGGGAGGGAGAGGGCAAGAGGGGTGGGAAGAAGGACTACAAAGAAGAATATATTCTTTTCAGAGGTTAAAATGAGTTATTTAAGAAATGTGATGTACAATACCATGCATTTACTCTCCAAAGCTAGTCACTAGCAAGCTAACGCCTCTAACACTACAACCACCAATTACAGCTGTTTTGCTACAGTTACTCAATTCTAACTACAGCTACAGGGCAGAAAGGGTGGGCTGTTTCCATTTTAAACTTTCTCCCTTTGAAAATGGCCATAAAAGCATTTTCTGTACAAGTTTAATGGCACAAAAAGGTGATCAAAAGCATTTTGAAGAACTTACCACACATGGGAAATGCAAAATTCAATCAAAACATGCATTAGTTGTATACAAGTCATAAGGAATCATTGGCTTCAAGCTGCAATATATTACAGGACCATACATTGGAGACATTTTGGCATAACCTCTTACTTGCTCAAACCCCTTTCAGATAACTTATAAAGAAAAGTCATTGGAAATTTTGGCATTCCATATGGCATTGCCAAGCAGTGACATTTCCAAGGGCTTTGCACTCTGTTTAATAAATTAACACCTATAAGCTGGCTTCTTTAGGTCCACTGATTTCTCTTATATGGACTGCCTATTAGTATCATGAACAGATGGTGTCAAGAGTAAATGTTTAGGTGAATCTAGTAATAGAAGGAAAAAATACATTTCAATTAAGCGAATGTTTATTTTTGTAGTATAGATTTGCTAAATAATCTTTTCATTTAAATCAACTCCAATTGCCTACCGGTTCAGTTGAAACAACTCAAGAGGTAGCAAGCCCCAAACAAAATTATTATAGAGAGTTTAATGTGTAATGGTACAATTTTAAGCAATTACTTCCCCACCCCCATCCAGCCAAAACAAACGACAGGATAAATTACCTGTGGTCTCTCATTATATTATATTGCAGCTTTTAAAATTATGGGCAAATCAAACAAAATCAATTATTAGTATTTAGCTGATATAAATCCATAGGTGGATTTTTCTGTTCAGCTGATTATTTCTCTGAACACACTTCACTGCTCCACGAAATGGCAGACTAAAAAGGAACCACAAAGTATTCTGTACAGTGCTTGGAAGGCAAAGACCTAAAGATACATGAGCAATAAGGAAACTGCTTGTGAAGATCTGCTGAGAGGGATTAAGAATGAAAATGGAGAAGAAGAATGGGCCAGGATCAGGTTGATTCCCACCAGCATACTTCTGACTGGACTGGGGTAGGACCAGGGCTAGTTGAATCTGGAAATAATTTATCATCTGTCCCAAGACAAAAATCACAGGCTAAGAAGAGGCACATGCCCAATGCCTAGACAGGGAGGAAGGAGAAAATACAAATAAAGGTAATGAGAGAGAGAGAGAGAGAGAACTGCACAGGACAAAGGATGGATGTTTGTATTGTGGAAAGAGAGAATGATAACATAGAGTATAAACTGAGAATATAGGAAACTAGACAGAGAAAGAAAAGTCAAAGAGACACACAAGAGGTAGAGTGGCAAAAAGCCATTGATTCCCTCAGGTTATTTACCCAGTAATGAGAAATACTAATGCCTTCAAGTCTTTGCCTTAGTTACAAGGTGACTTCTGTTGTGCCATCTGACCTCTCCCAACTAATGCGCCCTTCTGATCGGGAGCAGAAAGATGCCTTAATTCCCAAGCGGAATTTTATACTCCCCTAGTCTCAGGCATCCAAGGTAAGAAACACTTCTGATTCCAGAAGGTGTTGAAGCCAATAAACTAAGGAATTAAAAAATTAGTCTTGTCTGCTGGGCATGGTGGCTCATGCCTATAATCCCAGTATTTTGAGAGGCTGAGGTGGGCAGATCACTTGAGGCCAGGAGTTCAAGACCAGTCTGGCCAACACGGTGAAACCCCATCTCTACTGAAAATACAAAAAATTAGCTGGGCCTGGTGGTACACACCTGTAATCCCAGCTACTCAGGAGACTGAGGCAGGAGAATCACTTCAACCTGGGAGGTGAAGGTTGCAGTGAGCCAAGATTGCACCACTGCACTCCAGCCTAGGAGACAGAACTGTCTAAACAACAACAACAACAACAAAAACAAGTTAGTCTTGTCAAATGATAGCCAATGTCGCACTAGCTAAGCCAAAGTGGGAGATCTGCATAGATCCTTAACAACGAAACAAGGCAGGAAGCAACAGTAAGAGGCTGGGGGTAAAGACCACACTAGACCTTTGGAGATGAAAACAAGCTCTGGCCCCAGGCTTTAGAAGAAAGGGAGGGAAGGGACCTTTTCCTGAAGGGATAAGTGGGCAAACATTCCCATGTCCCACCGCAGATGAGCCCCAAAACACTTATGCTTTACTTTTGAAACCAGTCTCGGACTAAAGGCCAAAGCCCTTGATTCAATGAGAGCAATACATGAGTAGGGCCTGGAAATGGATCCAAGAGGCCCTATATGGCCAAGGACAGGTTTCAATCCCTTTTAAAAAAAACCGTGCCTTTTATTTCCATAGCAAACTGGACCACCATAAAAGAAGTCATTCAAACCACACTGTCTCAGTGTTTCTATCTGGGGAAATCTCTTGACACAGATGTTTCTGAGGTGGGTTGATCTTTGGGAACATTCCCATCAATGTGCTGGAGCTCATTTGGGGGATATAGGCATCCCTGTTCTCCTGTCCTAGGGATATGGATTTTTAAAAAATAAAAGTCATTTAGAATCAAATGTGTGGGGTGATTGGGAGTATCTGTACCAGAGTATTGAAGGGACTAGGAACACAGACAAAATTTTGTTCAAGGTAAGCACTGGATCACTGGTCTAAGACTTGGACTAGGTGATTCTAAGAAGAATCTCAGGGTTCCCTGCCTTCTTCAAATAACTACACATCCACTTTCAGGTTTCTTGGTTACTTGAGACTGGGGTGGAGAAGCAAGAACAATAGAGAAGTACCTGAGGATTGGGGTAAGCCCAGGAGGAGGTCTCTTAGAACTGTACTAATAAATAGCCCCTTAGTTCCCAGGAAGAGCCTTGCGGCAAAGAATACCATGTGTTTGGACCCTTTTGCCCTGGTTTCTGCTGTGGAAGGCCACAGGAGCAGTGTACACAGGAAGATGGGAAGAGTGGTATAGAGCACACAGCTTGCTATTTTGGTGCAAACACAGAAGCCAATGTTTAACATCAACCAGGGTACATTTTAGTCACAAAGCCCCTTACTTATACCTGGAAATTGTCCCCATCAGAGCAGGATGGATTTGGGGACACTGTGGATAAGGACAACCACAGCAAGACCAGGTTATTTTCTCTAGTTCATCTCACTCCCATATTCTAAAAGAAATCATTGCCAGTGAATGGTAGCCACATTAGTTTTTTAAAATGTTGAAAAGCCATCTCAGAAAGTCAGGATGAACAAAGCTATTATTCCACTATTTCTTTCTCTACTCTGGAAACAAGAAACATTTCCCTCAGCCTGGAAAGACCAACCATTATGAGATGACACGAGGTGAGCTGACAGGGAAAACCAGTCTTTCTTCATTCCATTTTGGCAAGGCAAGAATTCAGGGGGTTATTCACAAGGCTCCTCAAGATGGAGCAGTGCTACCCTGAATCAGATGGACAGGGCCAAGGACCCTATTGTTCCTACTCGCCCTCAATGCCTCCCTCTCTTCGAGGACATCTGCAACCCATGCAGATAGGAACCATGTGAATGCAGGGAAAAGGTGCTGAATTAGGTTGCTGAGTGGATTTCCCACTGAGATGAGGACAGCAGCATATGGCTCCAAGATGCAACATGACCCCGGGAAAGAACTCTCAGGAGCCTAGTAGAAGGCAATACTGCTAGTGGGAAAAGGCCCTGGAATAAGAGCCAGGAGATGTGGGTTCTAATCCCAATCCTGCTCCAGCCAGCTGTGTGACCTTGGGGAAATTACTTTACCTCTGTGTCTTGGTTTCCTGGCCTGAAGAATGAGAAATTTGGAGTAGAGGAGTAAATGATGTGATCTTAAGGTTCCTTCCAGCTAGAAAACACTATGATTCAATCTAGGCTAATACTAAAGTCCATAAGGACACAAAGCAGTCATGCTAATGGCTATCCTTTCCAAAACAGCGAAGAGAAAAGGAGCTTTTCTCTCAATTTACCCCTAGTTAACACTACTTATGAAGTTAGTTGTTCAGCCCAGCCCCCATATGTACATTTCCCCTTCTTTGTCCCTATTTCTATTTCTGTGGGGAAGAAAAATCAGGAGGTAGGAACAAGCAAGAGATGGATTGTGCGTGTGTGTGTGTGTGTGTGAGGGAGGGAGAAGTATAGGGAGTGGTGGCAAATGCTTGCTGACTTAATGGTTGCTGACTGTGCAGAAATTAACACAATGGGACTTGAGTGGTAAAATTGGATTGGGTAAAATTAGGAGTGAATGACAGGGGTGGAGGAGCTCAGTTACATACAAAAAATAAATTTGCCTTGAAAAATGGTCCAATTTAAAATGCAATTAATTATTGGAAACTTGAATTTTGGACTACACCAAGCCCCATCCCCTGCCCCCTCCAAAATGGCAGTAAAGAAACATTTCCTTATAGTTGATTAAAAGGAAGATGGAAAATGTACTATTGTTATTGAAGATTGTTGGTTCAAAGGTTATCCTAAAGAAAACGTGTCCATTTAGTATTTTCTAATAGTACATACACCACAATCAAGGAAATGCTCAGAGAGCTAGTGTGAGGTCCAGGCATAAGGAAATCTGGATTCTTCCTCTGGTTCTGCTCTTAACCAGCCTCCATTTCCTCATCTTAAAATAAAGGTGTTGCACTAAATGAGACCTAAAGTGAGACTGTGGGTGGAGTCTTTGGGGGGTGGGGTCTGGCCTGAAGTTTAAAATTAGGCCTCCTACCATTCTTTATGCCCATACCCCTAAACCAAGTATCACTTTTCCCCAATTAACTATGAAATGTTCTGGGAGGCACTAAGAAAACCCTGAGCTTCTAGAAAGAAATAGGGGCTGAGTAAAATGGGCTTATTAATGGTTTTGAATGGGTCTACAAATAAAGGTGCGGGGCAAAAAGAAATTCTCATCATTTGGGGTTCTTCAATGACCAATTTCACCGGAAACAAGTACTCCATCACTTCACTTTTCCTGAACCAAAAATGTTTCTGGTAGCTAGAGACATCTGAAACTTGTCTAGGGGCATCTGAGCTACCCCTACCACCACTGGGTTCCCCCCTACACAGTGCATAACAGCAGTGCCACCAAGTTGCCACCAATCCATTACAGGGGTGTCCTGTAGTATTTCCTAATTATGAAGCAGCTGCAGATGCACACACACACACACACACATGCACCACCCCCTCCCACCACCGCCACACATACACACAGCAAGCTCATTCCATTTAGAGTGGAAGAACAACTGCAAGTCATTCAGTAGCCAAACAGCAGCTTGGCTTTGAATGCTGTGCCTTTCAAAATATCTGCACAATTACAAAGAAATAAGGAAATCTTCATATCTGCTAAAAGCAAACACAGAATTGGCATGCATGGCCTTCACTTAAATTTAGTTGTCTTTGCTATTATGGGCTATGATTACAGAAAAAAAGCAGTGTTATAAACCTGTATCTCAAAAGACTGATAACTATTTCAAATGATCAGTCCTTAGTAAAGAGAAATCCTTTCTAGTGTTAAAGACAAGTGAAAGATTTCTGTGTCTTCAGTATGAAATATTAGGATTATAGATAAAAAGAGTTGCTTAAAATATGCTGTAACATTTCATTTAAAATATAATTAGAATGTCTGGTCCACATTGAAATTATTACTGCAAGCATAACTGTTAAAAAGCTATCAAAAACTGATTCTATTGAATTGGCCTCTGCTATTCATTTTGTTTTCTCCTGGAGGTTACTGTTTGGCAGTGACAGCATAATTTCTAAACTACATTATTATTCTGCTTTTTTTTGGTAAATTTTCTTCATGTGTTTTTTAGACAAAAGAAAAGTCACCAGTTTACAAAAAAGGAGCCTGAAGAGTTTGCTCCTGAAATACAGACATGAGATTTTATAAAAAGGATATTGATTTCTTGCTATAAAAAGAGACTGAAAGGTGTCAGACCTGAAAACAAATTCTCACAGTGTTTTCAGTGTTGGTTGTTAACAAGGCATTCAATAGAACAGAGATAGATGGATACCATACAGTTCATGTAATCATGTGGTATGTTAGATAGCCTCCTGGAGCAATCAGGTATATGAAGTCCCTTACTCCAAACTCTTATCAATTGTTTATTGATTCCAAATTGCCTCAGTGCGGAGATTGACCAGGAATTCACTGTGCTTTATAAACTCTTCTGAAATGTCTGCAGTATTTTCCAATTCTGCCTATTCTCTTTTAGTTAACCCAGCACCAGGATCCTAAGCATCTGGTGTCACAATTTTAAGTTGCTGGTATTTCTCCCCATTGACAGCCAGAATTGGTGCTGGACAACAAACCCGGGCCTCAATCAGAAGTGAAGAGCGAGGCTGGGGAGTTGCCTTGCTGTCCTTCCATGGTCTTCCACCATTCTTGAGATCCAGAGAAAAGGGGCACTTGTGTTTGTCATTCTTGGGTCTGCTAATGAGCTTTTATCCCCACACAAACATTTTAAGTGTTTTATATGTAAACAGCCCTCTACAGGAGGAAGACTGTATGGGCAAAATGAGACAGAGCAAAAATAACGCAGGCACCTAAGCTTTCCATTGAAAGGTCATGGACTAGCACATTTTGCACTTCTGGAAGGTTGCCCCAAAGGATGGTAATCAATCTATCTCTCATAATTGGTAACTGTGGATCAGTGGCCCGGAGGAGAAATCACAGGAAAATAAACCCAACATATTACAGTGTGTTTTTCAAAATAACAACAACAACAACAAAATAAAAACTTGAAAGCACCAATAGCCCTGTTGGACACTTGAGCAGAAGTACCCTACTATAATGATAGGCTTGGATTTGTACTCTGGACTCTGAGAACTCTCCCCTCCTTTACATGGAATCGCCAAGCGAGTCCGAGTCATCCAAGGACAGAGGCAGGTACAGGTCCTATAAGAAGAGAAGAGACAAAGTTAATTCTCTTTTTCTTGATATCTTGAGCTCTGGAGTGGCTGTTTTAGGTTTTCTATTAATACTTTCTTAATTTTTACATTATAATTATAGATTCACAGGAAGTTGAAAAAAAATGTACAGGGAGGTACTCTTTTACCAATGTACCCTTCACTCAGTTTTCCCTAATGGTACCATCTTGCAGCTTAACATGCAATAATTTGTGTGTGGGGTGTGTATGTGTGTGTGTGTGTGTGTAGTCCTGTGCAATTTATCATGTGCGTATATTTGTGTGACCATCACCTTAGTCAAGATATGGAACTGTACCTTCACCACAAGGCCCCCTTGTGCTACCCCATTAGAGCTCCATCCAACCCTCCTCTCATCCCTCAGCCCTGGCAACCAATAATCTGTTTCCTGTCTCTGTAATTTTGGAAATTCAAGAATGTTATATGAATGAAACCGTATAGTATATACATTTGGGATTGGCTGTTTTCATTCAGCATAATTCCCTGGAGGCTCGTGTAAGCCATTATGCATCAAGAGTTTGCTCCTTTATATTGCTGAGCAGTATTCTACAGTATAGATGTACCACAGTTTGTTTAGCCACTCACCTGCTGAAGCACACGTTGAATGATTCAAGTTTTGGGCTATTGCAAATAAAGCTGCTGTAAACATTCCTGTACTGTATAAGTTTTTGTGTGATCATACATTTTCATTTCTTTGGGACAGACACTCAGGAGTAAAATTACTGAGTCTTATGGTAATCGCATGTTCCGTTTGGTAAGGAATGCCATATTGCTTTCCAGTGTGGCCGTACCATTTACAGTCTCACCTCCCAACAGCAAAGTATGAGTGATTCAGAATCTCATTATCCTCTCCAATATTTGATGTTTTAACTATTTTTTATAATTTACGCATTCATGTGTATTTGTACTGATATCTCATAGAAGTCATAATATACATTT
>CAUYLG010054839.1:0-148982 GCA_963573385.1 Cacajao melanocephalus
GAATCACTTGAGGTCAGGAGTTCAAGACCAGCCTGGCCAACATGATGAAACCCTGTCTCTACTAAAAATACAAAAATTAGCTGGGCATGGCAGCGGGCACCTGTAATCCCAGCTACTCGGGAGGCTGAGGCAGGAGATCACTTGAACCCAGGAGGCAGAGGTTGCAGTGAGCCGAGATTGGGCCACTTCATTCCAGCCTGGGCAACAAAGGGAGACTCCATCTCAAAAACAAACAAAAATGTTTATTATAAGATTTTATAACTTATATATTAAATTATACATAATCATTTTTTATATTAGTCACATCTTATGTTATATAGTAATTATAATTTTAATATTCTAAACAAATATTAAAACAATGCAACGTTGACATAGAAATACATAAATAGATTAATGAAAGAGAGAATCTGGAAGGAAACCTATATTTATAATGGGAGTTTAATACATGATAAAGATGACATTTCAAATTAGTCAGAAAAGGATGAATTATTCCACTGATGATGCTGAGGCACCTGGCTATCAGTTTTGGAAATAAAACATTAGCTGTCTACCTCATGCCATGTACAAAAAAGTATTAGATCTATTAGAGACCAAGAGTTAAAAAATTTTGAAGAAAATAAAGGAAAATATTTTTACCTAAATTTTTTTTTCTTTTTCTTTTTTACAGATGGGGTCTCACTATGTTGCCCAGGGGGGGCCAGTCCTGGGCTCAAGCATTCTCCCACCTCAGCCTCCTGAGTAGATGGGACTATCGGTGCATGCCACCACTCCTCGTTCAGGAAAGTATTTTTATAAACTCTAGGAAAGAGTTTTAAAGCAAGGCTGCAAAAATTAAATCCATAAAGGGAAAAGGCTATAAAACTTGACATCAGTAAAAGACACAAACTTTGCTACAAGAAAGTACCATAAACAAAGCAAGGCCAGGCACAGTGGCTCACACCTATAATCCCAGCACTTCGGGAGGCTGAGACAGGCAGATCGCCTGAGGTTGGGAGTTCAAGACCAGCCTGACCAACATGGAGGAACCCCGTCTCTACTAAAAATACAAAAAAATTAGGTGGGCATAGTGGTGCATGCCTGCAATCCCAGTTACTCGGGAGGCTGAGGCAGGAGAATGGCTTGAATCCGGGAGGCAGAGGTTGCAGTGAGCTGAGATTACGCCACTGCACTCCAGCCTAGGCTACAGAGCAAGACTCCATCTCAAACAAAAAACAAAACAAAACAGAAACAAACAAACAAAAAATTACTTGAAAGCAAAATCAGAAATGACTTTAATCCCCTTTCCCCCAAATAGTGGGATGTTAAATAAACTATACTATGTCCATAACTTAGAATACTAGCCAGCAGATCAAGGGAACTAGGTAAATCTATTTGTTCTGCCACAGAAAGAAATCCAAGATATATTTAGTGGGAAACAAGGGAAATTGGAGAATAATACCTGACGTGTAACAATATTTATGTTAAAAATACATGAACTAAGGCCAGGCACTGTGGCTTATGCCTATAATCCCAGCACTTTGGGAGGCTGAGGCGGGAGGATTGCTGGAGCCCAGGAGTGTGAGACTAGCCTGGGCAACATAGCAAGACCCCATCTCTATATATAAAGAAAATACACAAGCTTTATTTCTGTATTTTTTTTTCTAGACACTTTACAGATCTCTGTATCTTAAGTGTTTTGCAGAGATATACTCAAGTATAGATTCCTTTTTATATACCTTTTTAGGAGTTACTAGGATTCCTGTATCTGCAAATTTATCAATTCAGGGAACACGTTAGCTGTTATTTGTTCAAATATTGCCGTTCATTCATTTCTTCTCCTTCTGGAAACTACTCATTCTACTCATTCTTTTATATTCTTTTATCTTTTATATTCTCTTTGTCTTTGTCTTTCTATGCTGCAAAGAAAGATAAAATGTGTTTTCCACTAATTTTATTCACCTGTAACTAATGTGCCATTGAATTTATTTGTTGAGCCTTTAATATCAGTGACTATACATTTTTCGTTGTAAGAAACTCTTGGTGAGGGAAGGAGGAGAGGTCTTTTTTTATTTAAAAAAAGCGATTTGTTCTTTTATGATTTTATTTATTTTATGTTAATCATATTAAACATAGTTTATAATCAGGTGCAAGGTATCTCTGCTTGTGGTTCCAGTTAATTAATAGTGCCCCTATTTGGTTTGCGTGGTAAAGTATATGATAAATTATTGTGTATATATCATCCAAACCATCAGATATGGTGGATGGGGTTAGGGGAGTGTGACTGGGAGGGTTTAGCAGGCATAGATGCAGTCTTTGGTCTCCAAGACTAGAAAGACATGGTCTGGTTAGCCAGAAGTTAAATTCTCTGTTTTCCCCTCTTCCCTCCCTCTGAATCCCAGTATCCTCTCCCTCCCTTTCCACGTGCTCACCTGAAAGCTCAAGGCTCCAGATGGAAGAAGTATTTGTCTCGAGGAAATCTGAGATGATTCTGGCCCCCTCCAAACCAAGTTGATTGTTGGAAATATTCTAAAAGGCAGGAAAACACTTTGGTATGTAAAAAACCTCACCAAAGGGCCCTCATGAACAAACGATGTCTTTTGTGGTTTACTTGAGTCCTGTGGTGAGGGAGTAGGGTTGGGGTGGGAAAGGACTAGAAGGATTAGGGTGGTGCCTAGGATCAAGGGAAGGGTGACAGGAAACCAGGATCTAGTCCTGGCTTTCCCAGTGCCTCACTGTGGGACCCGTGAGTTGGCTGGTCTCAGCTTTTTGAAGCTGGCTTCAAGGACTCCCTGCTTTCCCAATCTAGCCCTGGTGCTTCAGATAAGCACATTATTATTTTTTCTTTGTATGGAAACCCCAAACAGCTTCATTTAGAGAGCTTGGCAGTGAAACAGTGAAAAATGCGTTTAGAGTGCATAATCGTTGTAAATTCCACTCATTGATTTGGGAAGTACGACTTGTACTTTTAAGCTAGTGGGAGAGACTTTATAGAGCGGCCATTATTGTCTTAATTGGTTGTTTCCCCCTTTCCTTTGGATATCTTTTTATGATGGTAAACTACGCATAACATACGATTTACCATCATCGCCGTTTCTCAATGTCCAGTGCCGCGGCATTAGCACATTCACATCGTGCACCCATCACCACTAGCCATCGCAAGGCACATTGTCTTTTATGAAATTATTTCATGTCTTTATTTTCTTTAAGAAAGTTCACTTTAAGGCAACTATGCAGAGGTACATTTATCTTTTTTTTTTTTTGAGACAGAGTCTCACTCTGTCGCCCAGGCTGGAGTGCAGTGGCGCAATCTCGGCTCACTGCAGCCTCTGCCTCCTGTGTTCAAGCAATTCTCCTGCCTCAGCCTCCTGAGTAGCTGGGAGTACAGGCACCTACCACCACGCCCAGCTTATTTATTTATTTATTTTTTGAGTCTTGCTCTTGTCACCCAGGCTGGAGTGCAGTGGCGCAATCTCGGCTCACTGCAACCTCTGCCTCCCTGTTCAAGCGATTCTCCTGCCTCAGCCTCCTGAGTAGCTGGGATTACAGGTGCACACCACCACACCCAGCTAACTTTTGTACTTTCAGTAGTGACAGGGTTTGGCCATGTTGGCCAGGCTGATCACGAACTCCTCACCTCAGGTGATCCACCCTCCTCGGCCTCCCAAAGTGCTGGGATTACAGGCGTGAGCTACCGTGCCCAGCCAGAAATGGTTTCTTAGGATTTTCTACAGCTGTAGGAAACACAGCCTCTCACATGTGGCCCTCCTCCGAGAAGTCATGTGGGGAGGGCAGGGGCCTGGAGGCAGCCTGGGTCCTGGCAGGGCCTCTGGCTTGTCCCCAGTGGGTTGTGAGCCCCCAGGGGTGATGGCAGGAGCCAGCGCAGTGGGGCACGGTACCATCTCCTGGAGGTAGTAGTTCTCTTGTAGCATCTCCACCAGGCTCAAGATGCCCTCCTCCGTGATGCCATTGTCTTCCAGCTCCAGTTTGGTAACAGTCGTGTTGGACTTCAGCCAGCACAGGGGGAGGGGGAGAGACACAGAAGGGGTTGGTGACCCAGTCCGTTTCCTGCTCGCCCTGGGCCAGCCATATGAGTGGGTGCGGAGATGCAGACTAGGAATTCCAAGGGCGTAGCAAGGGCGAGGAGACCAGTGCAGGGGCTGAGCCAGCCCGGGGAGTTGTGGTAGGACAATATGCTTATTCTGGGAGAATTTAGAAAAGGATCCTGAAAGCAATGAAAACCCTGACAAGTCAGAGGCATAAGGATGAGCTAAACAGATTTTAACTATTTAGCCCCAAGGAGAGACAGCTGTGACCTACTCTAAGATTAAGGAAAACTTGATAACACTGCATAAGGATATCTAAACATAAAGATTCTTGCCAGGAGGTCCTTTAAAGCATTGATTTTGCTTTCTTAAGGCCTTTCTTTTAATCTAGGCTTAAGTCTTATCTGGTACACTCTTTTAAATTTTTATTTATTTCTTTATTATTGTTTTTTGAGATGGGGATCTATGTTGCCCAGCCTGATCTCAAACTCCTGGGCTCAAGTGCTCTCCTGCCTTAGCCTCCCAGGTAGCTGGAATTACAGGCGTGAGCAACCACACCTGGCTCTGGTACTGTCTTTAATAGGAGGTGAACTCAAGGCTGTTTGGAACGAATCGGACATAAATATTTGGTGAATATCTAGAGCCAAGATAGTCTGCATTTTTTTTTTGAGATGGAGTCTTGCTCTGTCACCCAGGAGGGAGTGCAGTGGTGCGATCTTGGCTCACTGCAACCTCTGCTTCCCAGGTTCAAGCCATCCTCCCTGCCTCAGCCTCCCAAGTAGCTGGGCTTAACAGGCACCCACCACCACACCCTACTAATTTTTGTATTCTTTTTAGTTGAGACAGGATTTTGCCATGTTTGCCAGGCTGGTCTCGAACTCCTGACCTCAGGTGATCCACTCGCTTTGGCCCCCCAGAGTGCTGGGATTATAGGTGTGAGCCACTGCACCGGGCCACTAGTCTGCATTTCTACAGGGAACAAGAGGAGAGGAAAGGACTCGCATTGAAGCACGAAGGACGGGGGTTAAGCTCTAATCAGAACTTTGATCTTGCCTTCCCCACCTTGTTCCCAGTACACACAGGGACAGAGAACAGACACAGGTTTGGATTTGAGCATTTTCAAGGCCCACTAAGGAGCAAGAGAAGTAGCAAGTGGAAGGAGTGTTAATGCTGGTCCTCCCCGACCCTCTCCCCTGATAAAGGAAAGTGTGACAGTCCCCGCTATTGCAATGTGGGATGATTCACCCTGGGGCTTCCTGGAATGTTTTCTGGTCTCAGCTCTCTGGGTTGGGCAAAATTCAATTGCCTTGAGTTGTGCTCAGAGGTGAGGGAGATGGCTCAGGGGGCCTCCCAGTCTGGGTGCTATTTAGCTGTGTCTAGAAACATTGGTTGAATCATCACTGCCAGAGTCATACTGGGGATCAGCACGTTCTAGGGTGAAGCAGGAGGTCCAGTCCCCAGTTCCATCCACATTTATTCCACATGGGCAGGTGTCTATTTGTCACTCTCTGTGTTCACTGCTGGGGAAACAAGGATTAACGGAGACCATTCCTACTCCCAGCCCACCTGCTGCCCCCAAGTGCAAGGGCACAGCGCTAGGTGGTCGAGGGATACAGGCAAGGATGAAACAAACACGAAACCTGCTATTACAGTGCTCCTAATCTAAGCCAGGGAAACACAAACGTGAAAAGTTAATCAGTACAAAGAGCAAATAGAAGTTCAGTCCCCCAGAATGTCACAATGATTAATTGTCAAATGAATGATGCAGAGAATGAAGGAAGAAGAAACTCCCCACAAACAGAAATTGCTGTTACTAAGAAACAAGTGGTCCAAGTCCTGAGAGGATTTCATTATCATCCATGTTTTTCCCATGAAGCTCATGAGGTAATGATGCGTTCCTAACACTTCATTAGTCAGCCTTTCCACTCTCAATAAATCTCAGGATGGCTTTGTTCTTTCCCAGCTCCTTCCTTCTCATCCTCAGAAAACAGTGCAAACTCACATTTCATGTAACTTCTTAAAGGGCATATGCCAAACGCAAATGTTGTTATATTTTTAAGAAAGAATGAGTGTGTTAGGGAAGGTGAGGAAAAATAAGACAATGTATTCTAGGAATACACTGTTCAATGCCAACAGGGGGCTAGGCACTCAAAATGAACAGCACACAAGCTTATCCCTCTTACATTCTAACAATGATTACAGTCGTCCACCCTTACCCTTGGGGGAAAACATCAAGACCATTGGTATATGCCTAATACCAAAGAGAGTACCAAACCCAAAATATACTATGTTTTTGTTCTATACATACTTACCTATGATAATTTTGATTTATAAATTAGGCACAATAAGAGGTTAACAATAAATAATAATAAAATAGAACACTTATGATAATATACTATCATAAAAACTATGTTGCCTGGGCATAGTGGCTCATGCCTGTAATCCCAGCACTTCAGGAGGCCAAGGCGGGAGGATCACTTGAGGCCAGGAGTTCAAGACCAGCCTCACCAACATAGTAAAATCATGCCTCTACTAAAAATACAAAAAATTAGCTGAGTGTGGTGGTGCGTGCCTGTAATCCCAGCTACTTGGGAGGCTGAGGCAGGAGAATCGCTTGAACTGGGAGGCTCACACCTGTAATCCCAGCACTTTAGGAAGCCAAGGTGGGAGAATCTCTTGAGGCCAGGAGTTTGAGACCAGCCTAGCCAACATAGTGAAACCCCGTCTCTACTAAAAATACAAACAATTAGCCAGGTGTGGTGGCACATGCCTGTAATCCCAGTTACTTGGGAGGCTGAGGCAGGAGAATTTTTCCTCGCCTTCACCAACACACTCATTGTTTCTTAAAAATATAACAGCATTTGCATTTAGCATATGCCCTTTAAGAAGTTACATGAAATGTGAGATTGCACTGCTTTCTGGGGATGGGAAGGAAGGTACAGAATGGTAGACAGTCAAAGACAAACTGCAGGAAGACTGATTCGACCATGTTCAATGATGCAGACATCCGAGAGAATGATGAATGAGGAAGGCAACTCTGTGCTCCCATATCTATTCAGTTATGAAATACATGGGGAGCTCCAAAAAGCCTTGAAATACACTGTCATTGTTGAAATACACTGTCATTCTGTAGCTACTCCTGTCTCTCAGTCACTCATTCTCTATTTAATTCACTGACTCCTTTTCTTCTTTCAGATCCTTTATAAATAACATTTTAAAAGAATTCTTTCTCAGCCCTGAAACTGTCCCTATAAACTCTATAAAATTGATCAGGGAAGAAGGTAGGGGAGAAACGGAAATAAGCCCAGCTTGCAGCATTGTTCATGAGGTCAGCTGCTCTCTGGCCCCTTCCTCAGAGTTGTTTGCTGCTTGTTGTCCCAGAATCATAAGATCATAGTTCCTTTTCACTGCTCTACAGATAACATCGCAAGCATTGTGAAATGTTAAGTTTTCCATCTGAGAGGCTGGTAAAACTACTGACATCAGCTGGTCTGAAGGACCCCAAGAGGAGCTGACTCACCAAAGCATACAGTTACCACGTCCTGATGATTTCATCCCCCTTGTCCTGCCCAATCAATGACCCCAATTTTTCAGCCCCTTGTCCTCCGAGATCCCCTTCAAGACTGTTGGCCAGGCCAGGTGCAGTGGCTCATGCCTATAATCCCAGCAGTTTGGGATGCTGAGATGGGTGGATCCCCTGAGCCCAGGAGTTTGAGACTAGCCTGGGCAACATAGTGAGACTCCTTCTCTACTGAAAATGTAAAAATTAGCTGGGTGCAAGAGTGAACAGCTGTGGTCCTAGATACCCAAGAGGCTGAGGCAGGAGGATCACTTAAATTCAGGAGATCAAAGCTGCAGTGAGCCATGATCATGCCACTGCATTCCAGCCTGGGTAACAGAGAAACCCCGTCTCAAACAAACAACTCTAGACTAGAAGTCCTTAGGGAAATGGATGGAAGGGTTCCTTTCATCTGCTTGCTTGGCCACCCTGTGATAAACTCTTTCTTTGCTGCAAACTCTGCTATTTCGGTATATTGGTCCTCACTGCACAGCGGGCATATAAAGCTGGTGGTCTTGTAAGTCCTCTTTATTTTTCTCTGTTCATTCTTTCCATGGATAATTTAACTATTACCAATTTTAAATGTCATCTCTAAAGACACATCTACCTCCCTACCTTACTAAGCTTTTTCATAATGGAATTTTCTGTTTACTTCTCTAAGTGAACAAACAGTGTTGTGCTGACATGCAGTTGTTAGGTTTTCTGTTTTTCTGTGATGGGAGTCAGTTTGTGCAAAGCAATTATAATCATAAAAAGTCGTGATGAACTCAAGGTCCAGTCCTTCTTTGGTCATGCCAAGCTGAGAGATAACACTATTTCTGTGGGAAAACTTGATCTACTCTACAGTGTGGTCTTTACGAATTAGAATGTTGCAAAAGGCAGATGCTGAATGGAATGGGTCAGTAGTAAACCCACTTATAGCAAAGGTAAGCTTTAGAATGGAGACCCAGGCTGGTATTTTGTTGGTGCTCTTACATTGATAATTGGGCCCAGTCACTTTTCATGGGCCCAGGGGCTGGTGCCTTTGTTTCCTGAACAGTAAAGGGTATATAGACTTCTATTTTTTTCTCCCCAGAGTTTCTGAAAGGAGCATAGACTTCTAAGGCCTAGCTTGCTAGCAGCCTCCTACCAGAAGCTAAAGAAGAGTTCATCCCTGTTGGGGAAATCATCTGGCAGCCAAGCAGAGCACAGGGCAGTGTGGATGTAAAGGTTACTATTTAGGCTCCATAGGAGAGGCCCTCTGAATCTTGGGCCTACCGCTGTCCTGCCAACCCTCCACCTCCACCAGGTTTCATGAGCCCCCGCTGGCATGCTCACCACCAGGGCTATAGCAATCGCCTTGGTACCCCTGGGGCCCAGGCCGTGGTGGTTGAGGTTCACGTAGGACTCCTCCATGTTCCGGATGAAGTATGAGACGGGCACTACACCCACCAGTTTGCAGGCCTCCAGGTATAGCTCCTTTTGTCCAGTGGTGAAAAACTTCTCATTATCTGCAGAGAAAGATGGGCTGTAGTAGGATTTCTCTTCCACCTTTGCCTTCTCTCCCCTCTAGCCCCAGATGACATTCACTCATGTCTACACTCTCCTCTGCCAGAGGATCTGTCCCTGTGGGTATGTGCTAAGAAGCCAGCTCCAGTCTGGAAAGTCAATCCATGATGGGAGAGGGAGACTCTAACTCCAGAAAGCCCCAGATGAATGTTTCTCTTTGGGTAGGAGATGAGGCCCATGGTTTTAGGCCAGAAGCTTTTCTAGAAGTGAGCAGTGTGTTTCACGCCACCTGCCCAGGTTGGCCACATCCAATGACAAGTCACCAAAGACACAGAAAGGCCCAAGCCCTCTTGTCCACCTTCGGACAAATCTGAAAGACCAAAAAGCAGATGACTTCTGATGGTTGATGGAGTCTCCATTTCACTTTCAGTTTTGCTACAACTATTAAAGGTTGTGAGTCATGAAAAAAGCTTCACCAAAGACTTAGAGAGGTGCCAACATTTAAAAAGCCCAATAGGACTGAGTGAGACTCTGTCCAGTGAATATGGAAAAACCTCCAAATCAGCGAGAAACAAGCCTGCTTGCATGTGAGTGGTCTATCTTCTTTCAAAGGTGTGGATGCCATTTTCCTTATAAAAAGTACTGTCATCCTTGCTTTATGGATGATAAACCTAGCCTCAAACAACGCACAGTTGGTCAGCGCTAAAACCAGCTAACAGAAGTAGGGACTGCACCTTTCCATTCTAATCCCTGGGGGCCTTTATTCCTTAGGCTTTAGGCCAACCTGGCCTGGGGTCACTGGGCATTGGGCCTCCCTGGATTCTGGATGCCCCACAGCTGTGTCCTCATTAGGCGAGTCCAGCCTATGGCAGGGCTTCCTGGGGCCAGCTGGCGTCTATGTCTGCATCTGTTTTTCCTTCGGATCCCAGGGCCTTTGGCCAACCCACCCCAAACAAGTCTGGGGCTGACAATGGGAGCTTTGTTGGTGGAAGAACAGCTGCTGTAAGGGGAAGCTGATTTTGCAAGCACAGCTACAAATCAGATTTCTCTTCGGGATGCTTGTACAGCAGCGTTCTCAACCTGAGCACTGCAGGTATTTTGGGTTGGATAATTCTGTTCTGAGCACTGTCCTGTACATCTTAAGGTGTTCAGTAGGATCCCCAGCATGGGCCCACAAGATGCCAGTAGGAACCCCCCACGCCCTAGTTTGCCCAGTGTCTCCTTGGTGCAAAATTGCTTCCAGGTGAGAACCACTGTTGTGGAGAAAAACAGCTCATGGCAAGTGAGCAAACCAGGCTCCTCTCTCCCTCTTCGGTAGACTCACAGCCGACACTGGTCCCAGCTGGCCTATTTCCCATGCCCTCCCTGCCTATTCCCAGTGTCTCAGCACCCACTGCAGGGGCACCCGGAGCCAGAGCTGCTGAGCCCAGCATTTCCATTCAGAACAGGGTTTTTGGTGCCAAATTCAGACATTAGAGGTTCCTGTTGGCCAAAGCAGGGAAGGTAACCCCCAGTTTCGTCCCTGGGACTAATTCCTCTGGATTTGATGCTGACCCTTTCTAGCTGTGTTCCCTGTGGTTATATTTTATGGGCAGCTTGCAACAGCGTTAGCACTTGCTGTGGTCGGGGGGAAGAGGGAGGGGAAGTGAGATAGAATCGGGACCCTTGGGCCAAACGTCCAGTGTCGTCCTTTGCCACCTTCTCCAGCCAGGTGAATGAAGTCGGGTGTTGGAAGCAACATTAGCGACAGGCTTGAAGTGGACAAGAAGCCAGAAAAACAGCAACAAGCTGCCTGGGGGACAGCGGGGAGGAGGTCTGCATAGAGGGGTGAAGTTGTATGTTGTATGTTGACCACAGTGGGGAGGCTTATAAGCTGACTCTATGCAGATGAACTTCACAGTTTAATTTGGCAGAACAGGCCCTTCTCCTTCTCTGCGCCCTGTCAATCACTGCCCACCAGCCAGTTGCAAGGCCACAGGAGAGGAAGGGCGACTGGGCTAGCTTTGGCCTGGGAAGCACGAGGCTGGCCCCTCCGATGGAACCAGTGTCATTCTCCCCTTCCTTCACAAGTGTTCTCTTTTGGTGCTTCCCTTCTCGGGGAAACTGGGAGGAGAGAGATGGCAGAGGTGTTGTTTGCATTCGCAGAGTCTTTGTTTCAGCTCTGCCCAGGCATGCTTAGATTTATCAAGAACTGTAGGGGAAACCAGAGCTCTGAAGTGAGTGTGGGAAAGTCACTGGGATGCAAGATGTGCCACAGAAGTACCGCAGGGGCCTGGAGTATGGAATAAGGCAGGACTCAGAGTGAGTCAGACATGGGATTGGTCAGCCAACATGCTGGGCAAACTCCCACCATCCCTGGGCCATGCCTATCATCTCTTTAAGGCCCAGTTCCTCTTCTGTTGAAAACAGGCAATGATGCCTACCTCCTAGGACTATTGAAAAAAATCGCATAGGATGCCCCATGTAGAAATGGTTAGAAGACCAGAAAACCCTGTTTGTGTATTGATTCGACTTTTAACAAGCCGAATGAGGGCACTGCTCTTGAGGCAGGTGACAAGCGTGGGAAGCTGCAGCTGTTGTCTCTGGCCAGCCTGGAGAGGGACTCCAGGCAAAATTGAGCACAAGCCTTTCTGCCACATTCCCTCCACAGGCTGTTCACAGGGGAGACTGGAAAGGAGTGAGATGACAGCTCCTGAAAACCCGACTTCAGCTTCTGAGGAGAGGCTGCCCTGACTACCCCCGAATGCCCACGCTCACCTTCGATCTCCAGGTCTGTTTCTGAATTCTCCCAGTCTGGTTTCACTTTTCTGACAGTCTGCGGGGCTTCGGCCTCACAGTAGAGCACTTCATCGCTGCTCTGTGGTGCTGGCTCGGCTGGAGTCTCATCTGGAAGAAAAACTTGTCTCCTCGATGCCTGGAATAAAGCCTGCCGCTGCCCCTCCATCTCTGCTCCCTTTCTCAGAGTCCCAGGTCCTCAAGGTGTCAAGCCCCGCCAGGGCAAGTCTGCTCCACAAACCCCCCTTCCCCAATAGCAGTGCCTCCAGCTGCAGGGGCTGCAGGGGCTTGTGAAATTAACTTCATGAGCTCCCTGGAGACTGGCTGCCCCTGCCCCCTTCCCTGTCTGGGGCCTGCCTTGGAGATTGGCTCCTTGCTCACACTTTCCCTTTCTTAAGTGTTTCAGGTAGGTTTCAGGGTCTGCTGTTACTCTTTCAGGTGAAAGGGTGGGTCCCGATACACAGGCTTCCTTATCGTCAGGCACAAATGGTGCCAGGGAGTATAAGGGGCAGGGTGGGGCAGGGCAGGTGGCAACTTAGGTCAAATATAAAATAAAATGGATCAATGGGCCAGGAGCAGTTCCAGAGAATGAGAGAGAGAACTTGATTCCTAAGAATTTGACTTAGCTTCTCTTCCTTCCAATCTAACACGGATTTTGTGATCAGGAGGAAGGAGGGTCTTGAAAATCTCCCCTTGGGTCAAAATGATCTACTATGATTAAACACAAGAGTTCTGATCTGATGAGACATTGGTGAGGGGAGTAGAGCTGCCTTCACTCCAGTCCTCTGTACTTGCTAGATGTGGTTTTTTCCCCGTCTCTGAGCCATTGAGCTGTGATCAGCCACAGACTCCTGAAAGCCAAGGGCTTCTGGAAGCCACACATAAAATCCAGAGCCCAATCCTCAGGTATCAGCAGGACTCAACAGTTTCAAGAAGCCATGCCATGCCTCTGGATGACCTGCCAGAACTTAGCCAACCTATTCATTGGGTGATTGGGTAGGCTGAGCATTTGTGGCAGGGGTCCCAAGTTTTGACTACCCAGATTCTAGGATGGTGGGGTTCCTAATGAGTCCAGGCAGGTCTTTCTTAGCCCTTGTCCATAGACCCAGGTCCCAACATTAATCTCCCAGCCGGTCTGTGGGATACGCAGTGCAGGTAGCAGTGGCCTGGTAGTTAGAAGACAGACAGCAGCTTGGTTGCCAGACTGCTGAGTGCCCTTAGAAAAGTGACGAATTTCTGAGTCTTAATTTCCTTGTCAAACAATTCAGAATTCCATTCAACCAGTAGAATGCTGGTAACTGATTCTCCAGGAAAAAAACAACAATAAACAACACCAAAAGCATCCTGATGTATAGTGTTAGCCAATTCATGTGGTGTAAATATTCCCAATGTGGCTGATTTCAAACTATAAATATGATGTCAGCCAGCCCACATAATAAAAATTAAAGCTGGCTAGAGCCAATATGGCTAATTCTAGCACAGCACTGCCGCCAACTCTTCCTGTTTGCCAAGCTCTGAACCCGCCAAGCTCTGAACCCAAGTCAATGTAACACATCATCCCACTTCTAGAGGGTCCCAGGTGAGGAGAGAAGTGGGCTTCAGGGTCCTGTGATCCCTGGGTGTTGTACTGAGGCAGCGGGGATGGGCCTGAGTGGAGAGGTAGGATGCCCTTTCACCTTCTGTCTCAGGCTGAAGAGGTTTGTCATCATCCATAGTGCCAGGACCTTCTTGAGGGCAACTTAACTTCTTGCCACCTCTTGACTGCTTCCCCAAGAAGCACACCTGTCCATTCACCTCTGTCTCAAACTTTGTGTACTTCCCTCACATGGGAACACCCTAGGGGAGCCTGCAGTTATTCTTCCCTCTCAGCAAGCCCTGGGAAGAGTGGGCTTTGGTGGGAATAGGATGCGCATGAATTTGACCCCAACTCTGTCTGGGAGAGGTGGTTCCTCCTCCAGCTCATCCGGGAGAGTGGGACTGCTCTATTGCTGGGAGCCCTGTGGAACAGATGCCCACCTGCCTGCGGCTTTGTGACTTAGGAGCCACATTCATTTCATCTTCAACATTCCGTGACCTCATGCAGTCATTGTGATTCACATGGTAGACCTGGCAACAGCAGGCCTCCCGCCCTCTGGTGGGTTGTGGCAGGCACCTGTTCTCATATGTCCACTGGGGCCAAGCCCAGGCTTAGCTGTGAGTGCTCAGGTGCCGTGGAGGGACCTCTCAGTGGTGGTGTATTTCCCTCTGAGTCAGGACCTGACCCAAGCCCCTTAGTTAGGTGACTGTGAAGAGCTGCCACCATGTTCTTCTCGCAAGGTAGCTGTGCTTCAGGTACGAAGTATTTCGGTGATGGGTGAAGTCATTTTTCTTCTGCCCAGCTCTTCTTCCTTTTTTCTTTTCCCCGTGGGTCAGCATCTCAACCTTGGAGCTGAAGATCAAAAGCAAACCACAACGAACATATGTCCTATCACTACAGTTTGTTGCAGCCAAAGCATTGTTCAATCCAAACTACAGGGCTGCCTACCTTGAAACCATTCAACCAGCATTCCCACACTCGGCCGTTCTCATCTGTCTTGGAGTTGAAGTCCACTTGCAGTTTGGTGTCAGGAGAATCTGGAGGCTCATTTGTTCTTTCTTGATAAGTTTTCAGGACATCAATGGTCAGGTCAGTGACTGAAGGGCTTGGGATGTGAAAATTCCTTTTTTTTTCTTGCTACTCAGAATGAGGAAGATCTAGAAATTTGTGCAAGGAAAACATGATTAGAACCATGAATCAAAAGAAATATGGATGCCTGAGATGTTACTTATTCCTTCAAGCATTCATGCTGAGGAATACTTATTGAGTCTCTATTATTTATGGACGCTAAAATAGGCACCACTGTGGGGAGGGGATGCAGACATGATTAAGACAGGACCCTGTGGCCGGGCGCGGTGGCTCACGCCAGTAATCACAGCACTTTGGGAGCCCGAGGTGGTTGGATCATGAGGTCAAGAGATCGAGACTATCCTGGCCAACATGGTAAAACTCCATCTTTACTAAAAATACAAAAATTAGCCGGGCGTGGTAGCGCGCACCTGTAGTCCCAGCTCCTCTGGAGGCTGAGGCAGGAGAATCGCTTGAACCTGGGAGGCAGAGGTTGCTGTGAGCCAAGATCGTGCCACAGCACTACAGCCTGGCAACAGAGTGAGGCTCCATCTCAAAAAAAAAAAAAAAAAGACAGAACCCTTTCAAGGCATGTGCAATGCATGATAGAAATTGACAAGGGTCCTTGGCAAATATTTTTGGCAGAGTTCTTGCTCATATAAACAATTTGAGTCACCCTAAATCAGTGTGGCAGCACCATTCTGGTGGCCCAACCTCATGTGGTCCTTCTAAAGAAATAGCAAACAGGCCAGGGAGAGTGATCAGCTCCTAGGATGACCAGGTAGACATGAGTCCTGGTGATCCTCAGGGCATCCGGCTGGCCCACACTATTGCAGAGGATAAGGAAGCATTAAGGGGAGAAAGAGGGATCAGAGAGTATGTGTGTCCTGGTCTAGGGCTCCAGGTGCTCTACTTGGACGGCACCATCTGGTCTCAGGTACTAACAGGTGAGTGAGAAAATCTAGAGGTAGATACTCCAACTAAGCCACTGGACAGAGGCACCACCAGCCTGGGTCTAACAGCAGCAGGGAAATGGGGAAGGGTCTTTGGGAAAATGTGCTGGGAGTCCAGGCGAGGGTGAGGTTTCTTCACACTGAGGAACTTTCATGGGCTCTGCACAAATAGGGTCTGGGGAAAAGGCATTTCCAGGAGGTCAGGATGAAGGAAGGCAGCGGATTCCTGGATGGGAGTGCAGGCTGTGAAGAGAAGCAGTGAAAGGGGAGGCCACCAGGGCCAAGGCAGTTTTGGGAAGAGATCCAAATGCAATTAAAAGGCAATAGGGAGACATTGAAGATATTTGAACAGGAGAGTGATATCATCAGATATTTTCTTCAGAATGATGGACAGCAATATTTTTTGCATAATAGTCATTTCTGGAAAAAATAAAAATGTTTAAGAACCGTAATTTTAAAAATGTGTATCTTTTAAAATTCCTGAAATGTAATACCTGTAACTTCTTTTTATAAGTTATTTTTCAGAATTTCTGTATTATTAAAGGGTATATTTTTTTTTTATTGAGATGGAGTCTTGTTCTATTGCCCAGGCTGGAGTGCAGTGGAGCAATCTCCTGCAACCTCTGCCCCCTGGTCCAAGCGATTCTCCTGCCTCAGCCTCCTGAGTAGCTAGGACTACAGGCATGATTCACCACACCCAGCTAATTTTTGGATTTTTAGTAGAGATGGGGGTTTCACCATGTTGGCTAGGCTGGTCTCAAACTCCTGACCACAAATCATCTGCCCACCCTGGCCTCCCAAAGTGTTGGGATTACAGGCATGAGCCACCGCGCCGGCTAAGGGTATCTTTTCTTTCTTTTTTTTTAAGACAGAGTCTTGCTCTGTCTGTTGCCCTGGCTGGAGTGCAGTGGCACTATCTCGGCTCACTGCAACCTTTGCCTCCCAGGTTCAAGCAATTTTCCTGCCTCAGCCTCCCGACTAGCTGGGATTACAGGCACATACCACCACACCCAGCTAATTTTTTGTATTTTTAGTAGAGACGGGGTTTCACCATATTGGCCAGGCTGGTCTCGAACTCTTGACCTCAAGTGATCTGCCAGCCTCCGCCTTCCAAAGTGTTAGGATTCTAGGCATGAACCACCGTGCTCACATTTTAAAAATTAACCTTTTTATTTTAAAATAATTTTAGATAACAGAAGTGACAAATATAACAGAGTTCACATTTACTCTTCACTCAGCGTCACCTTATGTTAACATCTTATATAACCATAGAAAAATGACCAAAGCTAAGTTAATATCAATACAATGCTATTAACTAAACTGTAGACTGTATTTGTGTTTTACTAGTTTTCCCATTAATGTCCTTTTTTGGTGCCAGGATGCCATATGACATTAGTTATTGTGGCTCTGTTGATCTTCTCCAACCTGTGACATTTCCTGTCTTTCGTCTTTCATGACCTTGGCACTTTCAAAGAGTACTGGTCAGGTATTTAGAATGTCCCCAGTTTTGGTTTGGCTGATGTTTTTGTTATGACTATTGGGAAGCATGCCACATAGCTGATGTACCCTTCTTGGTGTGTGTCAGCAGTACCTGATGTCAAGATGTATTATATTGGTCACTTGTTCAAGGTGGTATCTGCCAGCTTTTGCTACAGCAAAGTTGCTATTTTTCCTTTTATGTACAATACAGACTTAGATACCTTAAGGCTCTGCAAATATCCTCTTTCTGCTTACATTTTTGCCCACTAATGTTAGCATCCATCAATGGATCGTGTCGGGAGGAGATCGTGATGTGTGTGTGATGGAGTATATGTTATTTGCTGAGAGGCGATGGCAAGAACACCGTGCCATCCCCAGGCAGAAAACTGCTAGAACAGTAGGCAATATGTACCAGTCATGCACTGATTAAACCAGCTCCCAAAACACAGGATGCATGACCTTGTCCCCATTGCTGACTCGCAAAGAGCGCTTTCGAGCTGATTTCTACTTTAGTAGTGAACAGGCACTATCTGCCTGTTTAAACTATCTTTATTCTATGGAGAAACACTGGGCACCTGCTTATTAAAAACAATCACTTGTTCACAAAGAATAAATATGTGGGTCAGAGTCTGCTCTGGGCTTTCAGCTGGGAAATGCTGTCAGTCCCCTGACGGTCCCGCTCTGATCCCACTTTTGCACTCTGTGTTCCTGTTTCTTAATTCCTTCACCACCACCTGGGTTGAGATCTCTACGACTGTGTGGTCTCGGTGGATCATGCTCAACAATTAACTGTGGCGTTCTCCTGGTGATTTTCTGTATTCGCAATCCTTCTACATTTATGGACTGGAATTTTTCTACAGGAGTTGCCCCTCTCTGTCGCTTATTTGTTTATTCAGTTGTTTATGTCTATAGGGACTCAGGTTTATTTTATTCCTTGGCTTACAATACAAAACTATCATTTCTTTTACTGTTCAAGTTCCAACTTTGGCCATTGGGACTTCATTCAGGTGGGCTCCTGTGCCCTTTTGACATCCCCCTGCCCCTTTTCTTGAGCCCTTCCTTACCCTCTTGAACCACAAAAATTACTTTTCTGGCTGGGCATCGTGGTGCACACCTGTAATCCCAGCACTTTGGGAGGCTGAGGTGGGCGGATCACCTGAGGTCAGGAGATCGAGACCAGCCTGGCCAACATGGCAAAACCCTATTTTACTAAAAATACAAAAAATTAGTCAGGTGGCAGATACCACCTTGACCAAGTGACCAATATAATACGTCTTGACATCATGTACTGCTGACACACACCAAGAAGGGTACATCAGCTATGTGGCACCCTTCCCAATAATCGTGACAAAAACATCAGCCAAGCCAAAACTAGGGAAGTTCTTAATATCTGACCAATACTCTTTGAAAGTGTCAAGGTCATGAAAGACAAAAGAAAGACTCAGGAAATGTCACAGGTTGGAGGAGATTAACAGAGCCACAATAACTAATTAGCCAGGTATTGTGGTGTGTGCCTGTAGTCCCAGCTACTTGGGAGACTGAGGCACAAGAGTCACTTGAACCCGGGAGGCGGAGGTTGCAATGAGCAGAGATTTCTCCACTGCACTCCAGCCTAGGCCAGAGTGAGACTTCGTCTCAAAAAAAAAAAAAATTACTTTTCCAAGAAGAATTTTATCTGGAAACCTAGATCTGAGAGCTGTATGCTCATCACCATTGTGGGTGTCACTGCTTCTAGTCTTTTTGGTGAACAGAGCTAGGAAATACATATGTGTGCATATAAATTAACCCATCCCTAACACACGTTTATATTTATTTCCATACCCGACTATCTATATATGTACACTGAACAAAAACCATGAGTCTATACTGATACCTCGATCCCCAGCCCAGCACTCCATGACTCATTCATGCCTTCTCCTTTTTCATATTTGTCATTTCTTTCTCCTGGCCAGAAACCTGGCTCTTGTTTTCTACCACATATCTACTTACTTGTTCATCTCTAGTATACATGCATAAATAGTTTCAGAATTGCTAAGCCATAGTCCTAGAAACAAATTTCCTAACTAGAGCACAGTGTCTGTTAGTATATAAGGTTGTGGTTGTTTATCCTTATGATATCCAGTCAAAATACTTTTTTTCCCCAGTCAACTCTTTCTTCCTATCCCCTTCAGTGAGCTATTTAATTCACCTGTAATACAGTTAGATTAATTAATCAATAAGTTAATTAATTAATAAGTTAATTAATTAATAAGTCAATTAATAAGTCAATTAATTAATAAATTTATTTTTTGAGATGGAGTCTTGCTGCCCAGGCTAGAGTGCCATGGCATGATCTTGGCTCACTGCAACCTCCGCTTCCCAGGTTCAAGTGATTCTCGTGCCTCAGTCTCCCGAGTAGCTGGGATTACAGGTACCAGCCACCACGCCTAGCTAATTTTTTTTTTTTTTGTATTTTTAGTACAGACAGGGTTTCACTATGTTGGCCAGGCTGGTCTCGAACTCCTGACCTCGTGATCCACCTGCCTTGGCCTCCCAAAGTGCTGGATTACAGGCATGAGCCGCTGCGCCCAGCTATACGGTTAGATTTATTTTCTACAGTTTGCATTTCATCTTTTCCCACACATCTGGTTGATTTTATTATGGTTGACATATGGTAGGATTCATTCTTTGTGGTGTACAGTTCTATACGTTTTGACAAATGCATGAAGTCCTATATACACCACTACAGTCCCATTCAAAAGAGTTCCATCACCCTAAAAAGCCCCTCATGCTGCTTCTTTTACCTCTCATCCCTTCCTATCTCCTGGCAATCACTCTTTTCTATCCTAACAGTTTTGCCTTTTCTAAATTGTATTAATGAAACCATACAATATGTAGTTTTTTGGAACTAGCTTCTTTCATTTAACAAAATGCATTTGAGAGTCATCCATGTTGCTGCAGAGTTCCTTTTAATTGCAGAGTAATAGTCTGTTAAAGAGATGTACCATACTTTGCTTATGCATTCACCTGGTGAAAGACATCTTCATATTTTCCTCTTTTTTGGTGATAATAAATAAAATGGCTATAAACATTAATGTACAGGTTTTTGTGTGAACATGAGCTTTCTTCTCTCTTGAGTAAATACTTAGGATAGTTGGATCATAAAATAGGTGTATGTTAAACTTTGTAAGGAGCTGCCAAGTGATTTTCCAAAGTGTGGGCTTTTTTTTTTGTTTGTTTTTGAGACAGAGTCTTGCTCTGTTGCCTAGGTTGGAGTGCAGTAGTGCAATCTCGGCTCACTGCAACCTCCATTCCCCTGGGTTCAGGAGATTCTCCTGCCTCAGCCTCCTGATTAGCTGGGATTACAGGCTCCCGCCACCACGCCTGGCTACTTTTTGTATTTTTTAGTAGAGATGGAGTTTCACCATATTGGCCAGGCTGGTCTTGAACTCTTGATCTCAAGTGATCCGCCCACCTCAGCCTCCCAAGGTGCTGGGATTACAGGAGTAAACCACTGCGCCCAGCCGTGTATGCCCATTTGAATTCTCACCAGGAACGTATGACAGCGTCAGTTGCACCACATCCTTGCCAACATTTACTGTTGCCAGTTTTTGGTTTTGTCCTTCCATTCTACCAAGTGTGTAGTGGTATTTTGCGGTGGTTTTAATTTGCATTTCCCCAATGACTGATGACGTTGAGCATCCTTTCATATACTTATTTGCCATTCATATATCTTCTTTGTTCTTTGTTGAGATCTTTTGCCCATTTTCAATTGAGTTGTTTATTTTCTTGAGTTTGGTAAATTCTTGATATATTCTGGAAATAAGTCTTTTATCAGAAATGTGATTTGCGAATATTTTCTCTCAGTCTGTGGCTTCTCATTCTCTTAACAATGTCTTTCAAAGAGTAAAAGTTTTAATTTTAATGAAGTCAAATTTTGCCAAAATTATACGACTATTATCAGTTTTTTTCTATTATGGATCACGTTTGGTGTTCTATCTAAAAATTCTTTGCCTAACCCAAGGTCTTGCGGATTTTATCTTGTTTTGTTCTAGAATGTTTATAGTTTTGGCTTTTGCATTTAGGTCTATGATCCATTAAAATTTTTTTTTATTGTAGTGAAATATGCATGATAAAAATTGCCATTTTAACCATTAAATTTAACAATTTAAAGTATACAATTCAGTGGGATCAAGTATATGCACAATGTTGTGCGGCCATCGCCGCCATCTATTTCCAGATCTTTCTCTATGACCCATTTTGAGTTAGTTTTTGTATAAGGTGTGAAGTTATAGGTTGAGATTCATTTGTTTCACATGTGAACATTCAATTGTTCCATCACCATTTAATGAAAAGACTATTCTTTCCCCATTTAGTTATCTTTTCACTATTGTTGAAAATCAGCTGAATTTGTATCTTTTCAATTTTGTTGTGGGGCTAGTATTTCAGAAACCACATAACCAGCGTGTGCTCTGATTAAACTGTTGTGCTTTTAAACTACTGGTTTGTGAGATAAGCCTTGAGGGTGCTGAGAAGTGGGTCTGAAAGCACTTGGGGTGGGAGGTGAATTGACTGTACAATTAATCCAACGAGCTTGGCTTACATTTTGAGTACGGTGGGAGTTTGCAGTTAGGTTTTCAGCAGCAGTGACCTGATACGATTCACAGAGTGGAAAGATTACCCTGGCTGCAGTGTGGAAAATTGATCGAGCTCGGGGGAGGAGGGCAGGAATCAACACTAATTAGGAGTGGCTGGAGGAAGTGGATCATTGAATAAATACAAAGAAGGCCAAACCACTGGGTTTGGCAATCAATCAGATATAAAAGAGAAAAGGGAGAAGAAAAAAGCGGGGGCCAGGATAGCTCAGTAGATGGTTGTGCCACTCCTAAAGGAGAGAACGAAGGAGCTGGGGCAGGGGTCTTTTGGAGGATGGTGGCAGGGAGGTGATAAGTACAGCTTTGCCTGTGTTGAGTCTTTGAGTTGCTGCTGGGATGCCCATTGGGAGAGGTCCACAGGCAAAAAGATTTGTGGATCTGTGTCCCAGGAAAAGGATTTGGGTTAAAAATGTAGATGTGTGAGTTGTCAGCATATGGATGGTATTTGAAGCCATTGGAGTGGTGAGACTTTCTCAAGAAGGGACAGTGGAGTAAGAGGAAGGACGAGGCCAAAGGAGAAATTCTAGGAACATCATCAGAGAAGGATGGCTGGGTGCGGTGGCTCACGCCTGTAATCCCAGCACTTTGGGAGGCCAAGGTGGGCAGATCACCTGAGGTCGGGAGTTCAAGACCAGCCTGACCAACATGGAGAAACCCCGTCTCTACTAAAATACAAAATTAGCCAGGTGTGGCGGCACATGCCTGTAATCTCAGCTACTCAGGAGGCAGAGGCAGGAGAACTGCTTGAACTTGGGAGGCAGAGAGCCGAGATTGCACCATTGCACTCCAGCCTGGGCAACAAGAGTGAAACTCCATCTCAAAAAAAAAGAAAGAAAGAAAGAAAGAAGAGGATGATGGTGAGAGGAACAGAAGTGAAGGACACAAGAATAGGACATCCATTAAGATAGGTGGAAAACAAAAATGTCACAGAAACCAAGGAAAGAGAATCTTAAAAGAAGGGGAAAGTTATGCAAAATTACAGCATATTCAAGAAATAATAATACCCAGGGTGTGTTCTTTCTGCAGGACCCTACTATCTTCAACAAGGAAACCATCAGGAACATCAATCAGGTGAGGGAGCTTTGGTGGTGTGATGGTGGTGGAAGCTATATCTCAGTGGAATGAGCATGAATGAGAGTGAGGAATTGTAGACAGTAGCTGCAGACAGTTCTTGCAAGAAGATTGGCTGTGAGAGGTGGGAACGCAGGGGCTAGCTGGAGGGGACCTGGCACTGAAAGAGGGCTTCTTGACAGGAGTGATTTGAGCATGCTTAAATGTTAATAAGAAGGGATCAGGGAAGGAAAGGAGAGGGGTAGCAGAAGCATCATCTCGCAGGGGGAAGGTGGAAGAGGGTCTGGAGCATGGTGGAAGTGCTGACTGCTGTGTTGGGAGAGGAGGAGAAGGTGGTTAGAGATGCTGGTCAGTGCATTGTTGTGGCAACAGGGAGCAGAGAATTTACACTTGGTGGTTCTATTTTTTCTCTGAAGTTGATGGAGAGATGATCTGCTGCGAGGAAGAAGGGAGGCAATAGGGCAACAAATCTGAGAAGAATGATCATTGTGAGAATGGGAGAGAAAGCTAATTAAAGAGCATAGAATTACCGGGGAGGGTTGAGGGCAGAAGTGAGGTTGGAGACTAGCACACGAATGGCCTCAATCTATGAGGCTGCTAATTTTATTCATCGGTGCTCAGCAGCCCGGATATAAGAGCCAAGAAGAATAGTTTTACTGACCTAGGCAGATATAATCCAAGAACAATGGACAGGAGAGTTGATGATATTGGGAAGAGTGATTTAAAAGAGGGCTTATGGGGATTCCATGTCGGATAAAGAAATGATGACTGAGAGAAAGCTTGAGAAGGACAGAATAGATAAATCAAGTGTTTGATGGATTTCAAAGAAAAGATGAAGTAGAAGTGGGAGAGGCAGAAAGCCATGAGGGAGCTGTACCTCAGAGTGGGTGTGTGCATTCATGATTTTAGAGGGGAAACAGTGTAGCCAAGGAGCAGCCAGGGCAGGGAGTGTCTGAAGTACATGGAAATGAAGGTCATTGAGGGGGTCATGGCAATGAGCTTCCAGGGCTTAGGATGGCTCATCCACATGGTGACAGAAGGACTAGAGGTAGGAAAGAAGACTGTGAGTCCAGGGCTAAAGTTTCAAAGAATCGAGGAGTGGGCAGGAGGTCAAGGAAAGACAAGGGTGAGGCTGGAATAAACATTGACGAGTGCTATCAAACATCTCTAATGAACACATGGATGCATGAATCAGTGAATAAGTGAGCAAATGAATGCATTCATTCAGACCAATCTGGCACATTCTAGGAGTATCTAGCCGTAAATCCTGAGACTCCCAAAGAAAACACTAGGCTCAGAGAAGCCAGATGACTAGGACTGCAGAGGCCTCACGTTATCGTAAGAGTTGAAGATGAGCAAATCTCTTCAGTCCGTCCTGTCTGAGACGCTGTTTGTGTTCTCTAGACCAGCACATGCTCAATATGGTAGCTATTAGCTCCTTGCAGTATTCAGGACTTGAAATACAGCTAGTCCAAATTTGTTTGAACAAGCAAAACATCCATCGGATTTTGATGACTTAGTCCAAAAAAAGAAAAAACATAAAATATCTATCTCATCTTGAACTATCGATCACAAGTTAAAATACAAACTTTTTGGATCTACAGTGTTAAATAAAATATTGTTAAAATTATTTTCCCCAGCTTTATCGATTGATTTATTTTCACTTTTTATATGAGGCTACTAGAAAATTTTAAATTACATGGGAGGTTGACAGTATATTTCTTTTGGATAGCACTGTTCCAGGCATTGGTCAGTAGCCTCTGTAATCCTGAAGAAAGCACTATGCCACCCCAATATTTGCACGTGTTCAACCAAAAAGTTACTAAGTGCAGCCACTCTGTTGGAATTCCATATGTACTTATTGTTATCAGTAAAATTTGAGCCCTCAAGGGCTTAACTTTCTTGTACACTGGAAATGTCCCTTTAAGAGAGCATCTTAAGGCTCTTAAAGTATTGCAAAACCTCCCTCTTGCTCCATTAGGTAGGTTCTGCAGCCTGGAAACCATGCTAACCATGCTAGTGATGGATACAGGTGCTCATATTTGTCTTCATTGTTACCACAGCTGGAAGGAACGGCGGAAACCATCTCCCTTCTTGGGATATTTCTGACACGATGAGGCTGGAGACTGTGCAGATTGCACTTGTAATTTTCCTTTGACTGGGGAAGCCTAAGGCTCCACTTCTGCAGGCCAAGTCTCCTTGGAACCTGTAGTTATTGGCTTGCTTAGTAATGCCCACTACAATTTAAAGGGCAGGAGACCTCTTTTAGCCAGAAATTGTGAAAGAAGATCCCACGTCAGCAGCGGGCGGCGCTGTTTTTTGCCCACATCCAAAAATGTAATAGTAAACATTGAGCGTTTACCCTGGGTCAGGCACAGTGAGGAAACAGAGGCCCCAAGAGCTTAGGCAACCTGAGAGGTTCCACGGGTAAAAAGTGGCAGAGCCAGGATCTCAATTCAAGGTCTAACTCCAGAGCTGTCATCCTCATAATACCTTACACCTTCCAACACAGCTGACTGTGGACCAGGAAACAAAAAAGAAGGAAGCCTCACTTAACGGAGCTCAGAAAAAGCCTCTGAAAGAACATGGATCAGTTGGGCTCACACATCGTGCCCACACATGTGCACTGAACGGCCCAGTTGAGACTGGACCCTTTAGCAGTCCTAGTTCCCAAACCATGCACTGGAATAAGTCAGTGTTTAAGGGCCTCATTCCAGGGCTGCTAAATCAGAACTCTGGAATAGGGCCTAGAAATTTGTATTTTGAAAGCATTTTCCCAGTAGAGATAAGGGAGCCATTACTCTTGATTAGGATCTGATTTGGAACGTGGACTTCTGGGGTAACTTAGGATGTGAAACGGAAGGAGGGTACAAGGAGAGTTTGCTTAAACCCTCCACTCCTTTGATGTGGCATCAAATGAGTGGGCCTGACCTCAGGAGTGCCTTTGGTAGATCCACCATTTGTGTTCTAATCTCTTTCTTTCTTTCTTTCTTTTTTTTTTTTTTGAGATGGAGTCTTGCTCTGTTGCCAGGCTGGAGTGGCGTGATCTTGGCTCACTGCAACCTCCACCTCCCAGGTTCAAGTGATTCTCCTGCCTCAGCCTTCCGAGTAGCTGGGACTACAGGTGTGTGCCACCCCGCCTGGCTAATTTTTGTATTTTTAGTAGAGATGGGGTTTCACCATTGGCAGGGTGGTCTCGATCTCTTGACCTCATAATCTGCCTGCCTCGGCCTCCCAAAGTCCTGGGATTACAGGTGTGAGCCACTGCGCTCGGCATTGTGCACTAATTTCTAAGCAGTTTCCCAACCTTCAGATTGCTAGGTCCTCTGCTTCAACTCAAGCAAAGGGATGAGTGCTGTTGCCTGAAGGCAGGCAGACACTGCCTCTCTAGAACTAAGGGTAAGTAGTGGGACGGCCATAATACTAACTCTCTCCTTCTTCCTCCTTTTAGCCTTTCAGTGTGATGATGTACCCAGCTGGTCCAGGATCTGGTGACTCCCCAGAAGGCTTCCCTGAACAACCAAGTCTCCAGCCACAAATTGGAAATTGCACGACTCAGACACTGGGTACTGAAACTGGATGCATTGTCCAGTCTCTCCTACACAGCATGTTTGGGGCAGAAGATTGAGGGAGGGAGACTGGGGAAGAGCGACTCAAAAGAGGGCGCCGAGTGGCACAGAAGTGATGGCAGAACTGGCCTTCATTTAGTGACATATACTTTGTTCAACCAGTCAGCAGAGGCTTATGTGGTGGCTAGGAGTGCTAGCGAATGCAGGTTTGGCCACTTGCAAACCCAATGAGCAAGGTCATGGTACGGTAGAAGGAGACTGACTTTATTATAAACCAAAGTTAGCAGTGGGGAAAAACGGTCCAGACTTTTGCCTTAATGGAACTGCTTCACATTTCCAAGCAAAATGTGAGGCTTTAAGAAGTTTTGGCATGGAGGGTATGCAAGGGGTGAGGCCGTGCAGGTCTCCATGAGGAGTTCCAATGACTTGTCTTGAGTTCCTGCCCATCTGGTGAACCGGCTGGCACCATCTCGGGCTAGGCTGTAAATTAACTGTAGCCTTGAAGCAATCTCCTGGTGGGGGAGATTTCCACAGATGCCTATACTGTTCCAAGATTTAGTCTCTGGAAATTTTAAGCAAACATACAATTAGATATGCTAACAGTCTGTGTGTGGAGGGAAGGACTGGGGGCTGCCTAGTGGTTAACCAAACAAAAAGAAACAAAGAAATAAAAGAATATAACTTTCAAGCTGGGTACTTGCTTACAGTAGGTACTTGGACTGTATTAGAAATACCTCAAGATAAGCAACCAAGCAGCCAGAACTGGTCCCTGGCTTGTGGAAATTTCTCTTTCTCTCTTTCTCGCTCTCTCTTCTCTCCCCTCTCTCTCCTCTCTCTCTCTCTCCTTTCTTTCTTGACTCCCTTACCAGTGGGACATCTTGTTTTTCTAGATTAGGGAAAAGAAGGCCCATTTGGAAGGTGGGGAAGGAGACAAAATCTTACTTGCTGAAGCAAGGTAGGACTCATTTGTGACCTAGAATCTGAGACAGGGAAGTAGAGGCAGGAAAAAGGAGAAAATGGAGAAGAACTCGCTTCCTTTCTGGGCTGAGAAGGGCTAGAAGTCAAGTTTAAGAGAAGCCTTAGAGAAAGTCTAGCTCTTCATTTTACAGGTGAGGAAACTGAGGGGCAGAGAGGTTATAGTGTGGTCACAAGGTGGACACCTAGTTAGCAGCAGAAGTGGGAATAAACTGTGGACTTTGAATAACACTATGGAGCCTCCAGTGAGGCGCTCAATTTTTTTTTTTTTCCGAGACGGAGTCTTGCTCTGTCACCCAGGCTGGAGTCCAGCGGCACGGTCTCAGCTCACTGCAACCTCCGCCTCCCGGGTTCGAGCAATTCTTCTGCCTCAGCCTCCCAAGTAGCTAGGATTACAGGTGCCTACCACCACACCCAGCCAATTTTTGTATTTTTAGTAGAGACGGGGGTTTCACCATGTTGGCCAGGCTGGTCTCGAACCCTGACCTCGTGATCCGCCCGCCTCCACCTCCCAGAGGCGCTCAATTGTAATCCCGGACGATTGGGTGCCTAGCGAGAGCTAGGCGAGGCTAGTTGCCATGGGAACCGGCTCCTCCCACTTCCTGCGTGCCAACCCGAAAACCTGCGCTCCCAATAAAGTTGTTGTTGAAGCGCGGCGGCGGGAGCGGCGGCAACATCACGTGGGCCGGACCGGGGGCGGGGCCGAGCTGAGGGAGGCTCTGCAGGCGGCTGTGAGGAGTGGAGGCGGGCGCGGGGGCCGGCCATGATCGCGTCGTGCTTGTGTTACCTGCTGCTGCCGGCCGCGCGCCTCTTCCGCGTCCTCTCAGGTACCGGCCCCGCGTACTAACAGGCGGGAGACCGGCCTGGTTACTCCTCTGCGGTGTTCCGTGGGCCTGGGACGGCGTGCGGTGGGCCGGGCCTCACAACTACGGTGCCCGGGGCAGTGCCGAGGTGTGGGGAGGCGATCCTGAGCCCCCGCCCCGCGGGCCCCTCCTGACCCCAAGAGGCCTGGACGTGGCCGACAACCCTCGTGGGCGCCGCCCCCCACCCCCTTGCCTGTTGTCAGATGGCGTCGGGCCACGGTTAAGGTGGAGAGGGGCTGTGGACGGGGCGGGGCCCTTTCCTGGCCCTGGGGGTGCAGAGAGGTTATGGGGTCGGCTGAGTCAGCGGCCCGGGGGTTCGGGAAGGGGCAGCAGCTCCGGCCGAGGCGAGTGCCCAAATTCTCGGCGGGGGAGGCGGGTCGGCCCTGGGAGGTCTATGGCCGAAGTCCTGGACGCACCGGTCTTCCCCAGGTTAACTTCACACTCACCTTTCACTGCCACCTGGCAGCTCTCGGTACTCTCTCACCGATGTGTTTGGCTGAAAAACGGACGCTCAGAAATCAAAGACACATGTAGATCTCAGCTTTGGAGCATTCCTGCCCCCACCCCCGGCACTTTAGAGGGAAATGGGCTGGGGTGGGGGCAATGCCCAGTCGTAACCTGAAAGAGGAGAGGGCGTGGTTATTCCGTTACTTTTTCATAATTTGTTGCATTATCTATTTCTGGGCTTTGAAATTTCAGAAGCTTTAATGCGACCCTCAGTTTCTGAGATCCCATAGAACTCCCAGACTTTTTGCCTTTAATTTATGGGACAGGACTAAGACGTACTTAGGAATAAGGGCCCCAACTGTGTATTCTGTGGTTTTCCTTTGTGGAACTTTACACAGTTGATACACAATGTGTGTGTCATTGATAATATCTATTTCATACAGGAATATTTTAAATTTATTTTTACTGTGTATCTGCCACTAGAATGCAGGCTTCAGGAGGGCAGGGCCACGTCCATTTTGTTCGCTGTATCTCTGGTGTTAACACATTGCTTGGTATCTAGTTGGCACTCAGTGAATTCAGGAATGTCTTGTGTGTCCATACCTCTGAGGACTGGGAAACTCCGCAGAAGTAATTGTTTTCGGAGAGCTAAGCATATTCTTTTAACTACATTGCTGCTGTTCCTGGAACGCTTCTCATGCCCACTATGGCAGCCTTAGTGATATGGTGTTCTAGTCCAGAGGTTTGCAAACTAGTAGAGTTCCAGGAATCTCAAGAGGAGGGCCCCTCCCCACCTACACATGAGTAGTCTCAATTATATTTACTTGGCATATTTGGTTTCCAGCTAGGATTTTTAAAAAATAAAAGCATTCTGCTGCTGAAAATCCACCGCCACCACCACCACCACCAAAAAACATCTGCCAAAATTGAAAGCCAGTAAGCTCGTACATATGAACCAAAGAACCTCTGCCATCTGGTATATACAGAGGATGTTTCAAGGGGCAGATAATTAGCAAATCCTTGAGACTAAAGCTCAGCAACCCAGCTTAACGGTTTAGAGCTGGGTTTCTCAGTCTCAGCACTGTTGACATTTTGGGCCAGATCATGTGTTGTGGGTTTGTCCTGTGAATTGTTGAAAATTCAGCAGCATCTCTATCCTCTAACCACTAGATGCCAGTAGCACTGCTGCAGTTGTGCCCACCACGGTGTCTCTGGACATTGCTAAATGTCTTCCGAGGGCAAAATCACCGTGGTTAAAAACCATTGTTTAGAAGGACATAAGTATACATAGGCCCCAAACAAGATATTTGAACTTTTAATGTTTGAGCCACTTTCACGTTTTCTTGCCTTTCGAAAAAATTGCCAGTAAAATGAGTCTAGTGATTGAGGGCTAGCATCGTGCATGCCATTTGTCCTGTGCTGTAAATAAATGACTGAGTGTGTGTGTGGGAGGGGTTGTGTGCTCTCACCAAACTACTGTGCTCAGAGTTTGGGGGCTCTAATTTTAGAGTTTTTCCCACATTCTTTCTTGGCTGTTGGCTGTCATTTGCAACTCTCTCTTACTGTCAGTTGTTGGCACCTCCTAATTTATAGCCTCTGATGTGTTGTGGAATGGGAAAGCAGATAATGAAGTTCGTGAAGATTTTATTAGAATAAGTAGCCTTGAGAAGAGGCTTAGGGGCCTTCGCTAAGATGTAAATTGTATAGGTTTTGAGACTACTTTAGGACTTTTTCTTTTCGAATACATTCATAGATTAGGGAATTTATACAGCTAGAAAAGCTCTTAGAGATTATCTAGTTCAAACTTCTCTGTCTCTATTTTTTTTTTAATTTAAAATTTAATTTTTTTCTTTTTCCTTTTTTTTGAGATGAGGTTTCACTTGTCTCGCAGGCTGGAGTGCAGAAGGTCAGTCATAGCTCACTGCAGCCTCCACCTGGGCTCAAGCAATCCTCTCATTCCAGCCTTCCAAGTAGCTAGGACTACAGGGATGTGCCACCATACTTGGCTAATTTTTAATTTTTTGTAGAGATGAAGTTTCATTATATTGCCCAGGCTGGTCTCTAACTCCTGGCCTCAAGCGATCCTGCTGCCTCTGCCTCCCAAAGTGCTAGGAGCCACCACGCCTGGCCTCTTGTCCCCATTTTACAGTCAAGAGTAACTCCATCTGACTAGGGGCATTGTTCAAGGTCAGTTTTATTAATTTTGGTGCTAGACCATAACCCACAGTTCTGATTCATAGTCAAGTGCTGGTTCCAATGTAATGTGGTTCTTAGAACCAAAGAGTTTGTTAATAGTAGTCTTAACTGTCACATAAAAGGGTTGCGGTTATGTGTGCCCATCTGTGTTCTAGATTATGTGGGCCAGCTGTTCTTTCATTCATGCACTGAATATTTATCAGATCCCTGCCGTATAGATTAGTCAAAACTTGTAAAGCACTTAGAACAGTGCCTGGCACATAGTAAATATGATGATAATGATGATGATGTTCAGGCATTAAGGTGGGCAGGCTCAGTGATGGTACAATGATGAGCAAGGTGGTTATGGGTCTTGCTTTTATTGGGCTTATGTTTTAGCTGGGAGAAGAGTGTGGGTTGGATGACAGTCTTCTTGTAACCTGCTTTTTTGGCTTTCCTCCTAGATGCTTTCTTCACATGTCGAAAAAATGCCCTTCTGGCGAAGAGCTCATCCTCCCAGGTAGAGGGCGACTTTGCCATGGCCCCTCGGGGCCTTGACCAGGAGGAGTGTGAGGGCCTGCTGCAGCAGTGGCGAGAAGAAGGGTCGAGCCAGGTGCTCTCAACTGCAAGTGAGGGTCCCCTTATAGATAAGGGACTAGCCCAGAGCAGCCTGGCACTTCTGATGGATAATCCTGGAGAAGAGAATGCTGCTTCAGAGGATAAGTGGTCCAGCAGGCAGCTGAGTGACCTTCGGGCAGCAGAGAACCTGGACGAGCCTTTCCCTGAGATGCTAGAAGAGGAGCCACTGCCAGAGGTGGAGGGCCCCATGTGGGCAGCTATCCCCATGCAGACGGACCCCCAGTATGCAGACTGTGCTGTCCTCCCAGTGGGTGCCCAAGCCACAGAGCAGTGGGAAGAGGACCCAGCAGTGGTGGCCTGGAGCATAGCACCTGAGCCTCTGCCCCAGGAAGAGGCTCCCATCTGGCCCTTTGGGGGCCTGGGGCAGTTGCAGCCTCCCCCAGTGGAAATACCGTATCACGGTGAGTCTGACAACTGGCTGAGTGAGCCAAGGGAGCAGGATGTCTCAGGTGTGGGCAGAGCAGTTGCTAAAGAGAAGATTCTCTGGTAGGTAGCTCTGCCACTGCATTCTATTTTTCTAAGAATCTTGGCGTGTCAGATCTAGAGGGGCCTTACAGTTAATCTCATCCAGCACCATGGTTTTAAAGGTGAAATAATCACAGTGCAGAGAGGTAGCAGAACATGCCTAACGTCATGAAGCCAGGTAGGGGCAGAACTGAAAGCATACTCTAGATCTGATTCTCCAGTGTCATTTCTCTGGTGGTAACCCTAGGGCTTTCTGGGAGTAGGGATGGAGAGGTCTCAGAGCCTCTACTCTCTCTCAGTCACAATCAGCCTCAGTTTTATTTGTGTTATGTATTCAGAGTCCATTAAAATTTGACGAAAGGCGTCAATAGATTTGAAATTCACTATGCAGCCACATGCCATAGGGGACATGGGGACATATTGTGGGCTCTAGCCCCACAGACTCTTCCAGATTTAGGGGTCAGAAATCACCCAGGGCTGTAATTACTCTAGAAATGTCATTAACCTCAGGTGACTGTTAAGAACACTCATCTGAGTGATTCTCCAGAGATTCATGGATTTATCAAAAGTGAGAGATTGTCAGCCTGCATATATGCAGCATCTCTTAGATGCTAGGTACTGGGGATGTAGTGGTGAGCAAGCCAAGATTGTCTCTGGCTTTGTGGAGCTAACCATGTCATCTGAAGAATGTCCACAGACTGCTCAGTTCCCCACAGAGAGGGATGGGTGACAGGGAAGATGGAAAAGGAACTTCAGGCATAATATTACTCAGTCAGGAGTGGAGATGGTGGCGCCTCTGCATTACTCGTCCTTGTCATGGAATACTTCTCCCAATCCCTTTGCAGAAATTTTGTGGCGAGAATGGGAGGATTTCTCCACCCAGCCAGATGCTCAGGGCCTGGAGGCAGGAGATGGTCCTCAGTTCCAGTTCACTCTGATGTCTTATAACATCCTGGCTCAGGACCTGATGCAGCAGAGCTCAGAGCTCTATCTACATTGCCATCCAGACATCCTCAATTGGAACTATCGCTTCGTGAACCTCATGCAGGAATTCCAGCACTGGGACCCTGATGTGAGTGAAGAGGGGGAAGTGCCATCTTGCCTTGTTGCTGGACCTGGGGTTTCCTAGTGCTCTTAGAAGATGAGTTGAACTCCGTTGTTCAAATGATTGGAGTCCTGTCTAGGGCTGGAGCTTGCCTGCCTGGTGTCAGTGAGTTGTTGGCAGATACTGAGAAGAATGTCACTAGGTGTGCACTTTCCAGTGCCTTTATTCAGGAAGGGAGACTTGAGGGGTTCAAGGAGCAGGAAAATCCAGTGCACACGTCTAATCTCTTCCGCTTAAGTCTGGGTCTGTTCTTGCTGTTGGTGACTCCGAGAAGAGTCAGCCCTGGGGGAAGTTTCAGTGTGACCCAGCAGTTTCCCACCTGGCCTCAGGACCTGCTCCTCGAGGGTGGGGGTCACATTCCAGCACTCTGGAGTGATTGGGTTCCTTGTCAATTTCCCAGATCCTGTGTCTCCAGGAAGTCCAGGAAGATCATTACTGGGAGCAGCTGGAACCCTCTCTGCGAATGATGGGTAATGCAGCTCCCTGGCATGCTTGCCACCTTTTCTTCCTATAGCCTTGTCTACTCTCTCCTGAAGACCCCATCCTTTCCTTTTGTTTTAGTAAACCCTCAGTTTCGTCTGTCAGCTAGCTCCTTCCATGTGTGCCTGAGAAAGTAGAATTCTGCAGTTATAAAGCAATTCTGACATATATTGCTCTTTGATCCTTGAAGTAACCAGTGTGGTGAGACTGTGTTATTCCCATTTTACGGATGAGGAAACTGAAGTTCTGAAAATTCATGTGACTTCCTCAGACTCACAAAGCTACAATGCTAGTAGATGTGGAGCTAGGAATCCAGCTTGTCTGACTCCAGATTCCGTTCTCTTTTCTATCATGTTGAATTGCTTCATACCCTTCCCTTCTTGCCCTTCCACCCTCCCAAGTCACCTGGTTACAACTGTAAGGGGGAACCTGCTGAATCAAGGAAGTGGCAAAGGCTCCTTTATGGGGAGCAGGAACAATGCCTTAGGGGCACACACTGGGGCTGCTAATACTGGTTGGAAGGGATTCAGGCTTTAAGGACTCTGACCCATCTCCTTGGTGGGGTTTTCCTTGCAGGCTTTACCTGTTTCTACAAGAGGAGGACCGGGTGTAAAACCGATGGCTGTGCTGTCTGCTACAAGCCTACCAGATTCCGCCTGCTCTGTGCCAGCCCTGTGGAGTACTTCCGGCCTGGCTTGGAACTCCTTAATCGGGATAATGTGGGCTTAGTGTTGCTACTGCAACCACTCGTCCCAGAAGGCCTGGGGCAAGTCTCGGTGGCCCCGCTGTGTGTGGCAAATACCCATATCCTTTACAACCCACGCCGGGGTGATGTCAAGCTGGCCCAGATGGCCATTCTCCTGGCGGAAGTGGACAAGGTGGCCAGACTGTCAGATGGCAGCCACTGCCCCATCATCTTGTGCGGGGACCTCAATTCTGTCCCTGATTCACCTCTCTACAACTTCATCAGGGATGGAGAGCTCCAGTACCATGGGATGCCAGCCTGGAAGGTGAAATGGAAGAGGCCACGGTGGGGATGGGAACATGGTCTAGAGAGAGATTTAGGTGTTAGCATCAGTGCTTCTTCTGTAGCAGGGACCTTAGACACCTGCTCTGGCTTGCTCCTCCTTTTTCGTGTTATGTTGAGTAGCTTGTGACCAAGCCTGGAAGTTAAGAATTGAGTACTTTAGCATATTGGAATTTTTTCAGTTTTTATCATTAATAATTTTAATTCACAAGTAATACATAAGTACATACTTGAAGGAATTTAAACATTATACAGTAAGGCACAGGCCTGTTTTATTACCCATATTCCCTATCCTGTTCTCTTAGAGTCACGTAATGACCTAAGAAAAGTTTGGTGGTAGTCTTCTAGATTGTCTTTGCATTTACAGTGATATCTATGTTCCTACGATATTGTAATCAGTGTTTACATTTGTTAAGCACTTAACTGTGTGCTATACTATTTTAAGCACTTTATGGTCGTTAACTCATTAATTTTCACAATTTCTTTCATGGCTTTTATTTTATAAATGAGGAAACTAAAGCCCAGAGAAGTGAAGTAATTTGCCCTAGGTTGTGTGGGTAGTTAGTGGTGGAGCCAGGATTTGTAACCAGGTGGTCTGGCTTCAGCGCTCTTACCCTCAAATACTGTGCTGTGATTGCTTATAACAGCCAATATGTAATCTATTATGTGTGATTTATAAACATGATACATTACTATATATTTCATTTTTGCTTGCTTTTTTTTCATTCAGCAATTTGTATACTGCTCTAATTCCTTCTAACTATTGAGTATTGATGACAGATACCTCATAGTTTTATCAGCTTATGCTGAGTTCTTTATGTTACTTAATCTCCTTCCTCTATTGTGCCCCTACTGGTTCAGTTTATTGCCTAACTTTTGGCAAGGCACAATGGTGAAAGGACACAAAACGATTGAATTATTGTTGCACACGTGGGATTTTATGTTAATGAGCCAGCAGTGTCCTAGTTGTCATGTGTGCAGAGAAAGGCATGATCTTGCCCTAAAGGAGATGTAATCAAGGAGCTCCTGGAACAAGGAAAAGAATTTACTGAATGCCTGCCGCATGACGGCACTGTTAGGCATAGTGAATGAGAGCACTTGCTTTGAAGCCAGACAGTCCTGAGTTCAGATCCCTGGTCTGCCACCTTGGGCAAATTACTTAACTTTCCTAAACTCCATTTGCCTCGTCTATACAATGGGGGATATAATGGGACCTGCCTCAGAGGTGTTTTTTTGGGTGGATTTAGTAAAATAATGCATGTAAAGTGTTTTCCAGTATCTGGTTCAAAGTCAGTAACTGGTAATGATTATTAAGATTCTTAATTGCACGTGGTGTTATTATCCCATTTTATTTATTTATTTTTTGAGACAGAGTTTTACTCTGTCGCCCAGGCTGGAGTGCAGAGGGGCCATCTCAGCTCACTGCGATCTCTGCCTCCCAGGTTCATGCAGTTCTCCTGCCTCAGCCTCCCAAGTAGCTGGGATTACAGGTGTGTGCCACCACACCTGGCTAATTTTTGTATTTGTAGTAGAGACGAGGTTTCACCACGTTGGTCAGGCTGGTCTAGAACTCCTGACCTCAGGTGATTCACCCACCTCAGCCTCCCAAAGTGCTGGGATTATAGGCATGAGCCACCGCACCTGGCCTATCCCATTTTATGGTAGGAGATATTGAACCCAAGAGGGTTAACTAACTTGCCCAAAGTCACACAGCTATTAAGTGGCCATTGAATTGTAGATCTGTTTTACTTCAGATGACATATTGAAAATGTGTGCCCTTTTAGGGCAGGGGGATTCAGTCTATCCCTGCTCTATCGCCAGCACATAGCAAGTGTCTTTTGGCTTTCAAATATTTGTTGTTGTTAAATGGCATGAAGGGACTTTTGCTACACATATTGGAGATGTGCAGATGACTGATGTTGCCGAATGTTTCCCCCACTACGTTTTGTCCGTTCCCAGGCTGCTCATTGGCTTTGACCGAGGATGGTGACGTAGATACGGTAAAGTGCTTTGGTGCTTTCCCATTTGGTTTGACCCTGTGGTTTCCCAGTAATAGGTTCAGGATATTAGACCTTGGTCCAGAAGATCCAAAGATGAAGATAAAACTTTAACCACTGCAACTTAAAGCCCCTGAGAGCTGATATTCCCTGTGGAGGAGAATTGTGTAGATTTTTCGGAGGTAAAATTTAGGGAACCACGTGTTCATATGATTCGATTCTCCTTGATTCAGTCTCTTACTTCTCCTCCTGTTTCATGGACATTTCAGTGTTGCCAGTGAAAAAGTAGTGGTTTTAATTAGGTCCTTATTTTTAACCTGCCCCTGAGACTTACATGCTTGTTTATACCATGTATGTAGTGTGTGATTGTATGTGTTTGTATCTGTCCACATGTCCAAAAACATGGACTGTTACTTCCTTTTTCTTGGTTTCCTCATTCCTACACTGCTCTTTCCTTGCAGGTATCTGGACAGGAAGACTTCTCCCATCAGCTTTACCAGAGGAAGCTGCAGGCCCCACTGTGGCCCAGCTCCCTGGGCATCACTGATTGCTGTCAATATGTCACCTCCTGTCACCCCAAGAGATCAGGTGAGCACATGTCACATTCTTGGTTGACTGTGTCTTCATGCCCGTTTGGGAGAAAGCTGGTATCTCCTTGAAAAGAAAAAGTGTAATCCCTCATTTTTCTTAGGAAGTTCCTCTGTTTTCTCACTGTCCTGCCAATGGTCCTCCAATAAAATGGACAACTTTAAGTCATAGCCATTGGAAAATCTCCTTTTCTTCTGAGTCCTTCCTCTGTGTACCTATGCTTGAAGTTGCTTGGTACTAAGGAGGTCTCAACATGTGGCTTTGTCGTCTTTCTTTCACTATATGGCTTTTCCTGGTTTGCAGAGAGACGCAAATATGGCCGAGACTTCCTGCTACGTTTCCGCTTCTGCAGTATTGCTTGTCAGCGACCAGTAGGACTGGTCCTCATGGAAGGAGTAACAGATGCTAAGCCAGGTAACGGGAACTAATCTTGGTTTCTTGGTCTTCTTTCTTCCTCACTCCTGATGTTTGTCAGTTATGTGGTTTCCTACTCTAAGTATAATTCTAAGAGATTAGCTCTGGTAATATGTATACTTAGGAGGAAGGTCACTTGAGTTCAGTGGCCATATGTATGCATGGATGTGCAGTGTGATAAGAGCCCTGCACCAGGAATCAAGACACCTGGGTTCTAACTAGCTTTGAGAGCTTGGGTAAGCCACTTAACCTTTTTAGGCTTAAGTTGCTAATAACTAGCATGTGTACAGCATATATAGGGGAGAAGTTACACATCATGAGGCTTTGAAAATCATAAGGTGTCAGTGGTTTCCTACTGAGAACTTTCCGATTGAATGTAGCAAATATACTTGACATTCACCCCTTCTGGTCTCTGAAACCACTTCATAGCAACAAGGAGAATAGAAAAAAGAAATGTAAACTCCATTGCAGACAAAACTGGGAGATGTGAAGATATCTGATGCCAAGCACCACAACACAGAAGGAATGCCTGCAAGAAGCACTGGAGATCGTGCAGGGGTGCTAGAGGAAGTATAGGGAGACTTACCTGTGGGGATAGTGGATCTCAGAAAGAACTAGCTGAGTACTTTTTTCTACCTGGAGGCATAAAACCCAAATCTCTTTTTTTTTCCAACAAGAATAGAATGCACCGGTTGTGATAGGAGAGTCTCTGGACCGGTTTTGATCCTATGAGGCAGTGGAGGAGGGACTGATCAAGGAATCAAGCCAATTTCCATTAAGCAATCTGTTCAAGTGGTTGAGAGGGTAAATGAGATACATGTAGAGCTGCATATCTCTTCGCTTGGGAGAAAGAAAGATTAAGAGGATGCCTACATAACTTGTGTCAAAAAGAAAGTTCCTGTTACTTGAAATACCAAGTCCTTCCTTTATGTAAACTTTGTGCAAATAGGTGGTGCAGAAAAACCTCAACTAATACAAAGCTGGGTTTGTCAAAAAGGAATAGCATAGAATCTGTACTAAAATACTACAAGAAAAAAGGAAGGAACAGAAAAACAAAAGGCAGATAAAGAATGTTTAACTTTGGCCGGGCGTGGTGGCTCACGCCTGTAGTCCAGGCACTTTGGAGGCCAAGGTGGGTGGATCACCTGAGGTTGGGAGTTCAAGACCAGCCTGACCAACATGGTGAAACCCTGTCTTTAAAAAAAAAAAAGAAAAAAAGAATGTTTAACTTCAAAGATAAAAATAATTGCCATGGAGTTTATGGAAATTATTACTTTCTCATGAATAAGGAAATTGTCTTTATGAAAGAAAGAGCACGAAAATAAAATAATTGCCTTTATAAAATAAGTTCAGGCACATGGCAAGACATCAGAAGATGAAATGTAAGCTGCGGAGCTCAGAAAAGAAGTGGAATTTAAAAACATTACAAAAAATAAAGACAAAATTATATGCAAAACAAGTAGGAATAGATACTGTCAAAAACAAAGTAAGAGACAGGCCAGGAAATCCAAACAAAACAAACAAAAAAATGAGAAGGAAGTAAAAGGTTAGAAAGGGTTAGAGAGAAAACAACAGTAGTAAAAGATAAAGGAGTTTTAACGTATACATAATTGGAGTTCACAAAGAAGAAAGCCTGTAATACAGGAGAAATATTTAAAGACGATTATTCAAGAAAGATTTTCCCAAAATGAAAAGATGTGAATTTTCAGATTGAGAAGACATACGTCTCAGTAAAAAATGATATAGGAGCCAGGCACCTTGGCTCATGCCTGTAATCCCAGCATTTTGGGAGACAAAGGCAGAAGGATTGCTTGAACCCAGGAGTTTCAGACTAGCCTGGGCAACAAAGTGAGACACTGTCTCTACAGAAAATTAAAAAGTTAGCCAGGCATGATGGTGTGTGCCTGTGGTCCTAGCTATATGGGAGGCTGAGGTAAGAGGATTGCTTGAGCCCAGGAGGTCAAGGCTGCAGTGAGCCATGTTTGCACCACTGCATTCCAGCTTGGGTGACAGAGTGAGACTGTGTCTCAAAAAAAAAAAAAGATGTAGGAGAATTAATACTAAGACATTCTAGTGAGGTTCCTAGAAGTCAAAGATGAAAGACTCTTTTGGGCAGTTAAATCAAAAGATTGAGCTACTTTGAAGCCTAATGGTAATCAGGTTGACTTCAGACCTTTCTTTTTTTTTTGACTTCAGACTTTTTTTTTTTAGACAGACTCTTGCTTTGTCACCAAGACTGGAGTGCAGTGGCACGTTCTCGGCTCACTGCAATCTCTGCCTCCCAGGTTCAAGTAATTCTCCTGCCTCAGCCTCCCCAATAGCTGGGACTCTGGGCATGTGCCACCACGCACAGCTATTTTTTTTTGTATTTTTAGTAGAGACAGGGTTTTACCATGTTGGCCAGGCTGGTCTCAAACTCCTGACCTCAGGTGATCCGCCCACCTCAGCCTCCCAAAATGCTGGGATTACAGGTGTGGGCTACCGCGCCCAGCAGACTTCAGACTTCTTAATAGTGACATCCTACTTTTGGAGACAGTAGATTAAGGTTTCTAGAAAAGAAGATATAGTTCGAGAATATTATACTCAACTAACAACCTTTCTTCAAGAAACTATTAGAGGAGTAACTGAAGGCAACCAAGCAATGGCTGGGAAAACTATAGTGAAAGGCCTGCTGATGAACACTGACTTTATTTTCTTCTGGTAAGAATTTAATTTGAATTGGCTTTTTGCACAGAGCAGCAAACATGTCAGTGCCCCAGTTTATTTTTAATTGCAAAATTAAAGTATTATTACAGCTGTGGCGATAGCAGTAGTAATAACAGTGATGGCCACCCTGTGTTGAGTGAACCAGCATGTACCAGGAACTGGGACAAGTGCTTGTGTCAGTCAGATTAGGTAGGGGAGTCGTAGCTCAGTGTTTTAGGATTACGAAAACAGGATCTCACTTAGATAATTTCATATTAAGAATAGGTTATTTAAATCAGTAATGTACTTGAATGAAACATAAATAGTTAACTAACAAAATTAAACCAAGAACCTTTAAAATATATACTGACAGTCACTTTGTAGGTAGAAAAGACTCATTCTGTAAAGCAAGACAGCCAGTTCACTAATGGTGTGAAATAACAGTAATATTTTCAAAATTGAGATTAGATTTGGATTAACACACTTGTTCTCCACATACCCTGAATGTACCCTTCTGTTTGTTCAGTGCTCCTGCCCAGGGCTGAACAGGCTCTGGATGAATCTCTTTTAAAGACTCTAATTTTTTTTTTCATGACAGAGTCTCACTGTTTGATCCAGGCTGGAATGTAGTGGCATAGTCGTGGTACACTGTGTAGCCGTGACCTCCTAGGCTCAAGTGATCCTCCCCCTCAGCCTTCCAAGCAGCTTAGACTATAGGCAAATGATACCATGCCCAGCTAATTTTTGTATTTTTTGTAGAGACCAAGTTTCACCATGTTGCCCAGGCTGGTCTCAAACTCTTGAGCTTAAGCCCTCCCTCCTGCCTTGACCTCTCAAAGTACTAGGATTACAGGAGTAAGCCATCATGTCCGGCCAACTATCCTTATTTAGGGCCATGAATGGAGTTCAAGGAGCTCTTAGTGTGTGAGTTCATTTTCCTAGAGGATCTGTTTACATATGCAAACAGTATTTCCAGTTCAATAACAGAGTCATCTAACCCAACTGTGCATTTCAAAACATGACAACTTAACTGTAACACTAGCTTGAATTGGGAGCCTCTGAGTGCAAAGGAAGATTCAGTAGGTAGTGATGATTTTCCCATAGGCTGACATTGCATTGTGCTGGAGCATTCTGCACCATCCAATGTGTATAATAAAAAACATTGTGATTCTCACTCTTTCCAACTCCCTTTGTTTTTTTGTTTGTTTGTTTGTTTTGTTTTTCTTGAGGCAGAGTCTCGCTCTGTCATCCAGGCTAGAGTGCAGTGGTACAATCTTGGCTCACTGCAACCTCTGCCTCCTGGGTTCAAGTGATTCTCGTGCCTCAGCTTCCCAGGTAGCTGGGATTATAGGCATGTGACACTGTGCCCAGCTAGTTTTTGTATTTTTAGTAGAAACTGGGTTTCATCACATTACTAGGCTGGTCTTAAATTCCTGGCCTCAAGTGATCCTCCCACTTCGGCCTCCCGAAGTGCTGGGATCATAGGTGTGAGCCACCAGGCCCAGCCCCCAACTCCCTTTGTAATAGAATAATCTGTAAAAAGACTATTTAATTTTTAAGTCTCCCTCATTGTTAACATTTCTATTATGAATGATTTCTCTTTTCCACTATGGTTCTTAAAGATATTATCTTAGTTTATTTGGATTGCTGTAACAATATACCATAAACTGGGTAGCTTTTAAACAATAGAAATTTATTTCTCATGGTTCTAGAGGCCGGGAAGTTGAAGATCAAGGCACTGGCAGAGGCTGGGTACAGTGGTTCACACCTGTAGTCCCAGCACTTTAGGAGGCTGACGTGGGAGGATCACTTGAGGCCAGGAGTTTGAGACCAGCCTGAGCAACATAGCAAGACCCCATCTCTACAGAAAATTCAAAAAGATTAGCTGGTCAGGGTGGCATGTGACTATAGTCTTAGCTACTCAGGAGGCTGAGGTGGGAGGATCACTTGAGCCCAGAAGTTTGAAATTACAGTGAGCTGTGATTGCCTCACTGCACTCCCGCCTGGGCTACAGAGACCCTGTCTTTAAAAAAAAAAAAGGCACTGGCAGATCTGGTGTCTGGTGAGGGCCTGCTTCCTAGTTCATGAGCATCATCATCTCAGTGGTGGAAGAGGAGAGGGGTCTCTTTTGGGCATCTTTTATAACACTGATCCTATCCATGAGGACTCCACACTCATGACCTAATTACCTCCCAACCCAAGGTGCCACCTCCTACCGTCACCACTTTGGGCGTTAGGATTTCAACATATGAATTTGGCTGGGGGAACACAAACATTTAGACCATAGCAGACATTAAAAGGAATTACTGTGTTTTCTTTCTCGCAGGCACTGGCATATTTCACTGAATCTTGGGGCTTTTAAGTCTTCTAACAAGTAAGAGCAAACCGTGTGCACAACTTAGCACATTACAGAAAAAACAATTGCTGATGGGTGATTTTTGTAAACTCCTAGTTAACAAACTGACCAGGAGTTCACATAGTCACACAGCAAAGCCTAAGGCTATCTGGTCAGTTTTCTTTTCTTTTTTTTTTTTTGAGATGGAGTCTGACTCTGTTGCCCAGGCTGGAGTGCATTGGCACGATCTCGGCTCACTGCAACCTCTGTCTCCTGAGCTCAAGTGATTCTCCTGCCTCAGCCTCCCAAGTAGCTGGGATTACAGGTGCGTGCCACCACGCCCAGCTAATTTTTTGTAGTCTTAGTAGAGATGTCTTAGTAGAGATGTTGGCCAGGCTGGTCTTGAATCCTGGCCTCAAGTGATCTGCCTATGTCGGCCTCCCAAAGTGCTAGGATTACAGGTGTGAGCCACTCTGTCCAGCCTGTTTGGTTAGTTTTCTAAGCAGAAAAGTTCTTTTTAGCTTGTTTTTTAACAAGCCTACAGCTAATGTCATAAAAGAGCAGGAAAGTCCTAAATCCAGCTTCTCTACTGGCCGTTGTGTGATACAGCTGAGGATCCTTTCCCCAAGTACTTGCATAAGAACTTGCATGCTTGGCTGCTACTGATGCTGAACGGGCCCAGGAAGAGGCTGTAGCTCATGTATAGGTAGTAGCTCATGTGACCTGGAGCAGAGTAGGTGGAAGCCTTGAGTCGTGCATAACTGCCAGAGCAGTGCTGTTTGTTCACAGTGCTGCATGGTAAGAATGGTGTCTAGGGAAATCATGTTTAAGATCCTGCAGGTCACTGTGACTTTTTTGTATGTGTGTGGCATATTGTAATGATAAAGGATGTAACTCAAAGATACTAGTGTTAAGAATGTTTATGCTCCAAATAACATTGCATCAACAGTCACAGAGTAAAACCATAGGCTGTAACATGGAGTAACAGACAATAACTAAAGGTAGAAGGCTTTTTTTTTTTTTTGAGATGGAGTTTTGCTCTTGTTGCCCAGGCTGGAGTGCAATGGCGTAATCTCGGCTCACTGCAACCTCCACCTCCTGGGTTCAAGTGAGTCTCCTGCCTCAGCCTCCTGAGTAGCTGAGATTACAGGCATGCACCACCATGCCTGGCTAATTTTGTATTTTTAGTAGAGATGGGGTTTCTCCATGTTGGTCAGGCTGGACTCAAACTCCCAACCTCAGGTGATCTGCCCGCCTTGGCCTCCTGAAGTGCTGGGATTACAGGCATGAGCCACCGCGCCCAGCAAGGTAGAAGGCTTCAATTGATCTTTCTGAGTCTGCAACAGATCAAGTAGATAAAAGATGACTAAGAATATAGAATAAGTAACATATCAGATGATAAATCTGATACGTATGTATCAAACACCGAACACTGAAAGCAGAGAGGTCATGTTTTCTTTTTAAGTATTCCTAGGAAATTCTTAGGAATTGATTGTGTATTAGATCACAAAGCACATGCAATAAGCATATAAGTTAAAAGTGAAAAAGAGCTCACGCCCATAATCCCAGCACTTTGAGAGGCTGAGGCAGGTGGATCACAAGATCAAGAGATCAATACCATCCTGGCCAACATGATGAAACCCCATCTCTACTACAAATACAAAAATTAGCTGGGTGTGGTGGCGCACATCTGTAGTCCCAGCTGCTTGGAAGACTGAGGCAGAAGAATTGCTTGAACCCAGGAGGTGGAGGTTGCAGTGAGCCGAGATCGCGCCACTGCATTCCAGCCTGGTAACAGAGTGAGACTCCGTCTCAAAAAAAAAAAAAAAAAAAAAAAAAGCGGTGAAAAAGAGGCTGGGCACAGTGGCTCACGCCTGTAAACCTGGAACTTTGGGAGGCTGAGGCAAGTGGTTTTGCTTGAGTCTTGAAGTTTGAAATCAGCCTACGCAACATGGCAAAACCCTGTCTCTACAAAAAATAGAAAAATTAGTCAGGTATGGTGGCATGTGCCTATACTCCCAGCTACCCAAAAGGCTAAGGTGAATGGATGGCTTGAGCCTGGGAGGTCAAGGGTACAGTGAGCTGTGACCTGTATTCCAGCCTAAGTGACAGAGCAAGACCCTATCTCCAAAAAAAAAAAAAAAAAGAAAGAAAGAAAAAATACTATGAACTGGACATTTATTTAAAAAGCTTTTTGATCAAAGAAGAAAACTTAAACTGAAATTGGAGAATATCTGGAAAATAATAATGAGACAATTTTGAGACTGTTTCAAAAAAATTTTAAAGTTACTCTTTCAGTGTGCTGCTAGATTTTGTGACCAACTGGAGTTAATTAGAAATATAGGGATAGTTCAATATTGAGATTATCTATAAATATAATTATATATATATATATATGTGAAATCTAAAATGTATGAAACCTATACCATCCTCTGTATGGATGTCGAAGAGACATCTGTTAACATTTAACATCTATTCTAGATTCTTTTAAAATGAACCCTCTTAAGAAGAAAATGGGTAATTTCTTACACTGTTGAAATATATTTATTTCAGCTTCAAAATCAGCATCTTGATTAAAGAAGGAAGCTCTCGTAGCATTCCTGTTAAAGTTAGTAACAAGACAGGGACAAGACCATCATTATTTAACTGTGTTTGGAGATACCAGTCAACAGAATTGGAAGTAGAAAATAGAAATATAGCAAAATAGAAGTATAAAAATGGAAAGGGGGTAAATTATTACTTGCTGATGATATTATTATATAACTGGTGATCCAAAAGAATCAACTAAAAACAGCATTAGGCATTAAGATAATTCTGGAAGGTAACTGGGTACAAAATTAATGTGCAGAACTTAGTAGTGTTTCTATATAAAGATACATGTTTATTAAAAGATATAATGAAAACATACACTATGTGTAAGAGCAACAAAAAATATAGAAATAAATCTAACAGGAAGAATGTAAGGCATAAAAAGGGGCATTTCATTTCATCTAAAGTATCAAATATATTGGCATGAAGTTGTTTGTAACATTCTCATATCCTTTGAACAGCTTTATTGAGATGAAATTCGTATGACATAAAATCCACCCATTTAAAGTGTGTAGTTCATTGGCTTTTAGTATATTCAGAATTGTGTGACCATCACCATAATCTAATTTCAGAACATTTCCATCACCCACAAAAGAAACCTTACACCCATTAGTCACTTCCCATTCACTTCTCCCCTTGTCAAAAATCAGTTGACCATAGATGTATGGATTTCTGGACACTCAAATCTGTTCCCTTCATCTCTGTGTCTGTCCTTATGCCAGTACCACACTGTCTGATTACTATAGTTTTGTATATAGTAGTTCCTCTTCTCAGTGGTTGTGCCTTCCTTGGTTTCGGTTACCCATGGTCAGCTGAGGTTCAAAAACAGTAAGATACTTTGAAGGAGAGAGAGACCACATTCACATATTTTATTACAACATATTATTATAATTGTTTTATTTTATTATTGTTAATCTTTTACTGTGCATAATTTATAAAGTCAGCTTTATTATAGGTATATTTAGGTAAAAACAATATATTTAGGGTTTGGTACTATCCATGGTTTTAGGCATCCACTGGGGGTCTCAGTATGTATCCACCATGGATAAGGTGGATTATTATACTTTTGAAATAGGGACGAGTAAGTCCTCTGACTTTGTTGTTTTTAAGATGATTTTTGTGTCTTCTAGGTCTCTTGCATTCGTATATGAAATTTAGGATAGTCATATGAGTTTCTGTGCCCCCACTCCCTGCCACCCGGAAAAAAAAAACCCACCAACCAGTTGGGATTTTGATACTTTGCTTTTTCCTTTCATCTCTTCCCCTCCCCTCCCTGTTCCTCCTTCCTCTCCCCATTCCTCCTTCCCCTCCCCATTCCTCCTTCCCCCTCCCTCCTCTTTCCCCTCTCCTCCTCCTTCCCCTCCCCATTCCTCCTTCCCCCTCCCTCCTCCTTCCCCTCCCCTCCTTCTTCTCCCCTCTCCTCTCTTCTTTATTTTCTCTCCCCTCCCCTCCACTCCTCTCCTCTCCTCTCCCCTCTGGCTTTTTCCCCCTCCCCCTCCCCTTTCCCCTCTCCCGTTTTCTTTCTTTCTTTCCATGGCATGGACCCACTCTGTCACCCAGGGAGGTATTGTCATTTTAATAATACTGTCTTATGGCCAATGAACATGATCTGGTTTTCCTTATTTAGATCTTTCTTTCCAAGTTTTGTAATTTTTAGTGTGCCTACACTTTTTATTAAATTTTTCCTAATGTTTTTTGATGCTGTTGTAGATGGAATTGTTTTATTTATTTCATATTTGGATTGTTCATTGCTAGTGTATAGAAGTGTTTTTGTGCACTGATCTTGTACCTGCAATCTTGCTGAACTAATTTATTAGTTCTAATAGTTTCTTAGTGGATTTCTTAAGATTTTTCCTACATAAGATCATGTCATCTTGCAAACAGAAATAGTATTTCTTTTACTCCAATCTGGATACCTTTTATTTATTTTTCTTTCATAATTACTCTGACTAAAACTTTTGGTACAATGTTTAATAGAAGTGGTGAGAACAGACACCCTTTTCTTGTTCCCAGTCTTAGGGGTAAAGCTTTCAGTTCACCATTTAAGTGTGATCCTGGCTGTGAGTTTTTCATAGAGTCTCTTTATCAGGTTGAGAAAGTTTTCTTCATTCCTAGTTTTTTGAGTGTTTTTTAACTCATAAAAGTGTGTTGGATTTTGTCAAATGTTTTTCCTGTGTCTGTTTAGACAATCGTGGCTTTTTTTTTTTAAACTTAAGTTTTCTATTGTGACATATCACATTTGATTTTCAGATGTTAAACCATACTTACATTCCTAGGATAAATCTTACTTGGTCATGTATATAATCATTTGATATTTTGCTGGATTTGGTTTGCTGATATCTTATTGAGGAATTTTGCATCTGTATTCATAAGGGATATTGGTCCGTAGTTTTTGTTGTGATAGTTTATCTAGTTTTGGTGTCAGAGTAACGTCTCATAGAATGAGTTGAGAAGCGTCTCCTCCTTTTTTTTTTTGGAAGTGTTTGTGAAGGATTTGTATGAATTCCTCTTGAAATATTTGCTGGAATTCACCAGTGAAGCCATCGAACCTGGAGTTTTCTTTGTGGGATGTTTTAAAATTACAGATTTAATCACTTTATTTGTTATGGGCCTATTCAGATTTTCTGTTTCTTCTTGAGTTATTTTGCATAGTTGGTGTCTTTCTAGAAATTTTTCAGTTTTATATGTTATCTAATTTGTTGATATCTAGTTATTTATAGCATTCACATATAGTTATCTTTTATTTCTATATGGTTGGTGGTGGGGGCCCCTCTTTCATTTCTACTTTTAGTAATTTGAGTATTCTGTTTTCTTGGTCAGTCTAGCTAAGGGCTTGTCAATGTCGTTGCTGATCTTGTTATCCTGTTAATGTTAGTGCGATCCGTACTAATGTCCCTTCTTTCTTTCTTGATATTGGTAATTTTTATCTTCCTTTTTTAACATTTATATGTATGATATGTGTGATGTGTGTTTATGTATACATACATGTAATATGTATGTATATATACATGTATGCATATATACATAGACATACACAATGGATGGTATGTAATAGAAAGTCTTTGAAGGAATATACCAGGAATTTGGTAACATTGGTGACTTCTGGAGAGGGGAATCGAGTTGTAGAGGAGGGCAGGTGGGAGGGAAACTTCACTGATATTTTTTGCTACATTTTGATTTTGTACCATGTGACTACATGACTTATTTTTTTTTAAATCAAATTAAAGAAAACCAAAAGCAAGGAGCCACAGAAGACAGTGTCTGTGTTAGAGGCCTTACATCTGCTTTCTGAAGTTCTTGACTCTGGTTTATTGTCGTCTTCTCCTCCTCACTGTTTCTCTTTCCCTTTCTCCTCCTGGATCCTTCTGAAGCAGTCCCTGCTTCACTGTCTATGGATGAGAAAACCTTTTTCTCTCTGGTCCTCTACAGAGCGACCTGCGGGTTGGGCTGAGTCTGTCCTTGAGGAAGACACATCTGAGCTTGAGCCTGCCTTCCCCAGGTAACCTTCTCCAGTTCTCTTCAGTTTTCAGTCTAGCCCCTGCCTAGGTGTAAGAGAGAGATTCCCATTGGCTGTCCTCAGGCTGACTTGAGGGAGCACTTTTTGCTAAGCTATTTTCCCCCTAATATCTGCTAAGCTTATAGAGGGTCATGTAGGTATGCAGAAGCCAGCGGTGACCCACCCATGTTCCTGCAGGTGAAAAGGCCATGTACTCTTCCTTCAGAGGGTAAAGCCTCACAGAAGAGCCCTGGGTCCCAGACAGGGGTACACTGGGTATACTTTACCAGGTCACAAGCAGATAGTGGGGGATAAGGAGTGTCAGGGAGTCTCAGTACAAATGTGTGTTTCTAGGCTAATTTTAGCTAAGACTGCTAGCCTCTTCTTAGCATGGGAAGGAATTGGCTGACATTGAGTCTTTGAGATCATGCCTTTAAAAAACCTTCATAAAACCCACAGAGAAAGTGACCTAGGGAAAATTTAATAATTTTTGTTGACTAATATTTTCCCCCCCATCCCTGTAGGACTGTAGGTACCATCCAGCACTGCCTCCACCTGACCTCAGTATATACCCACTTCCTGCCCCAGCGTGGCTGCCCAGAGGTCACTACAATGCCGTTGGGTCTTGGAACGACAGTAGATTACATCTTTTTCTCAGCCGAGTCCTATGAGAATGGGAATAGAACTGGTAAGCCTGATGGATCCTGCGTTCCTCTACCCCGAGGTCCCTGGGAACAGCTAATGGTAGGTCAGGCATTTGGTAGCATGTCTTGGGCTGCTGGAATTTAACCAGCAAAGGAGCAGATTTCATACTTCCCCTGCACTGGTCATCCTTATCATTCTCCCCATAGCCTACTTGCCTGCCTTGTCTCTTTTTACCCTTGCAGGATTAAAGAGAGGAGGGTAGGACAGTCACTCCCAATCCCCATTTTAAAGGTAAAAATAGAGATCTAGGAAGTGGTTGAATTTGTTTAATGACAGCCACTGAGTGGGGGACTTAGTTAGGTTAGAGACCTTATTTTCTATTGCCTCTCCCCATACCAGTAGTAGTCACAGTATGGCAATCTCCCAGCCCCATGCCTGTATTGTGTAAAGAATATTTCTTTTTGGCCAGGTATGGTAGTTCACACCAGTAATCCCAGCACTTTGGGAGGCTGAGGTGAGTGGATCACTTGAGTCAGGAGTTTGAGACCAGCCTGGCCAACATGATAAACCCCATCTCTACTAAAAATACAAAAAACTAGCTGGGTGTGGTGGTGGGCACCTGTAATCCCAGCTACTTGGGAGGCTGAGGCAGGAGAATCGCTTGAACTTGGGAGGTGGAGGTTACAGTGAGCCGAGATTGTGCCATTGCACTCCAGCCTGGGGAACAAAAGTAAAACTCTGTCTCAAAAGAAAAAAAAAATTAGCCAGACATGGTGGTGGGTACCTATAATCCTAGCTACTCGGGAGGTCGAGGCAGAAGAATCGCTTGTACCCGGGAGGTGGAGGTTGCAGTGAGCCGAGATCGTGCTGCATTGCACTCTAGCCTGGGCGACAGAGCAAGATTGTCAAAAAAAAATTTTTTTTTAATTAAATATTTGAATTGATGGCTTATGTTTAAAAATCAGATTTTATGGGCTGGGTGTGGTGGCTCATGCCTGTAATCCCAGCACTTTGAGAGGTCGAGGTAGGTGGATCACAAGGTCAGGAGTTCAACACCAGCCTGGCCAAGATGTTGAAACCCTGTCTCTATTAAAAATACAAAAATTTGCTGGGCATGGTGGCAGGCACCTGTAATCCCAGCTACTTGGGAGGCTGAGGCAGAAGAATCACTTGAACCCATGGGGCAGAGGTTGCAGTGAGCCGAGAGCGTACCACTGCACTCCAGCCTGGGCCACAAAGTGAGACTCCATCTCAAAAAAAAAAAAAAAATCAGATTTTATATAGAAAAGCTAGATCTCCAAATTCTCTTAGAAAATCAAAAGATCTTGTAATGCTGGACTCTCCAGCTTGCCCCCATCCCCCGGAACTCACCAGTCTTCACTGATGATATTATGGAATATCTCTGAGAAAATAAGGCCTCCTCAGAGGCTGCAGGAGGAGGTGAGGGGCAGTGGGCAGCCTCGGGAATGCAGCCTGCAGAAGGCCTGTGCAGTGTGGCTGCGGCTGCTTTTACCCATTGGCTTCTGTTTTGTGCCCCAGATCACAGGCTATATCGAGATGGAACTCTCAAGCTCTTGGGCCGTCTCTCACTTCTCTCTGAAGAGATTCTCTGGGCTGCCAATGGGTTACCTAACCCCTTCTGCTCTTCAGACCACCTCTGCCTGCTAGCCAGCTTCGGGATGGAAGTCACTGCCCCATGATGGGGCTCCCGAGGGAAGAGAACTTCTCTTCCAGAAGAGCTCACTGGATCAGACTGTGGAAAAATCCCATGCTTCTGGAAACTTAGATCCAAGAAACGTACATCCCCTCCCCTCCCACTCCTTGTTCCCTTTTTCCCATGGTTAGATTTTCTCCAGGCCTGGCCATGTTCTCTGCCTGTGGTCTCTGCCTCACCCCAGCCTCTTCCTAATCCTGTGCCACACACTCAGTGGCTCTGGGAGAGGCAGAAGGGGGGCTCCCCTTTCCTTCCATGTATCCAGTGCTCCCCCTTGATTTTTAATTACCAGGGTTGTGAGAGTTACTGATCTCATTGGTTATTTGCTTTCAGGCCATTTCTTGGTGTACCTTCTGACCCAACATTTTCCCTGCCTTCAGGACCTCTGGGCCGTCTTGCCAGGCATGGACATGTGAGATGTGCATATCATGCGTGTGTCCTCTTGGGGTGGGACTGTTCTGCACAGCCATGCCTGCCTCTGACCAGTCCACTTTTCACATGGGTGCTGCAGGCCTAGGGGCAGGTGCAGAGTCTGACCCAAGTACTTGTGTATGATCAGGCAGCAGCAGGGCATAGCCCCGTCTCTCCTTTTAGCCTCTGTGTTTCATTACGCATTCATCATGCCAACCAGAGCAGGCCTGGCATCTGGGCTCTGGGAACAAATGGGGCCCACATCCTGGAGTGGCAGATTCAGGGATGTGCTACCTGCCCCAGCAGGCCCTGTGCCTCCAACCCAGAGTTCCCCACAGACCTGGTGCAATTTCTCAATGGTCAATCCCTTTTTCCAGATTTCCCTGAGGGAGGCAGAAGTTTGAACCCTTATATGGGGTTCACAGGGCTAGGGTAAGTGGTATGAGGTTTAAAACTATTTAAGGATGAGGAGGAGAAAGAGCCTTCAGGAAAACTCTTGTTTCACTGGACCCTGCAGCCTGCAGAACTGGGGCAAGGGTAGGAGTTCCAGTAGGGGAAAGAGCAGGTAGACTCTGCAGCTGCCTCGGCTGGGACTCAAGACCTAAGCTGATTCTCTTTTCTCTGCACTCCTAAGAAGCAATTTTCTGTTCCTCTCCTCCCAGCACTTTTTACTTTCTGCTGCCTCCTGTCTCCCACTTCCCTTCCATTTTCTTTCTAGAAAACCCTGGTATTTAGCTCAGGCCAAACTGCCTCAGCAGAAAGGTGGCCTTGGACAAAACTGGTCCAAGAATTTGGAGTGGCAGTGCTTGTGGATTGGCTGTGTCCAGCAAGGCCTCAGCTGCTTATTGCCTCTGCTTTCCCTCCCCTAATATAGGGGCACCCTGGCTTATTCAGGGGACTCCTTAGTCCACACCGTGTCACCTGCATCCCTTAATCTTTCATTGCTGGGGTGTGGCCTTGGGAGATCCTGGGCCAGCCCCTCCATACATCTCCCTAAGTCAGAGTAGCTGCTGGCCCTGGTAGATTTGACTTGCTCTTGCCCCACTCGACCTCCAGAGTGGGACTGAAGACAGGGGCCAAGAGACTTGAGTTTGGGACAGTGAGCCAGAGGTTAAGGTTCTTTCCTTTTTTTTTGAAAGCCAAAGACCCAGTTTGAATTGTGCTGCTGCATTCATGGTTAGAAGCTTTCCATGGCTAGGTTCTAGGGAATTTATTTTTCTATATGTGTATATTTTTAAACTTTGTTTCCTGGGTACTGGGCATGTGCCTGTCTGAGCCCCAGGTCTGTCCACACCCCACCATTCATTCTGTCTGTCCGTCCCCTGGACACTGCCTAAAAGGGTCTCAAGGCAGTGTGCCCTGTGGGGTCCTAGGACTAGGGCCCATCACTGTTCTCTTCTGCTGGGAAATGCAGGTTTAAAACGGCTAACGAGGGCAGAGGGCAGGTGCTTGATAGATTATCTTTTCCTTGCTTAACTTGTTTCTGTTTTGAAAATGAAATGGGGTCTTAAATGGTTATTTAAATTCTTTTTCCAAATAAAGGTTTACTTTTTTTCCCCCTACTGTTAGTCATTTTTTTTTAGGATACTGAAGGGATTAGGCCCTTAAGAGAGGGCCTGAAGAATGAAGCGGGCAGAGTGGAAGAGACTGAGAAGCTTTTGATCTTGGGGTGGCATCTCAAGACATAAATCTAGATTGTGAAATGTGTTGTAAGATCTCCCTCTATTCACTGAGGTAAATTCCCACTGCTCTGAAGCCTGGGAAGAACAGGGCTTGAGTGAAGCCTCCTGCCCTGACACTGTTGGGGTGTAGCTTTCTTCTGTCCTTGCCAAGTGAGAGGATGACTCTCTGGACTGCTTTTCATTCTTCCTCCATCTGCGCCCCCATGCCTCCCCTAGCATCTACTGCACTTCAGGAGGGTCTGCAAAGTGGGGTAAGATCTGTGTTTTCCTGGTTAAAGCTATGGCAGCTGCATGAGGCATGATGCGGGTGGCACATGCTTCTTGCTGAGCATCTATTTCTGATTGCTTTTGCATTCTGGAGCCAGGGCTGAGCAGTGGGCCATCTGTCGCTGGAAAAATGTCTCTTCCTTCCCAGGCCTGACTCTGCTGGAGCTTTTGTCCTCCAGCCTCCCTATGCGGTAAGCCCAGCCAAGCCCACATGCCCACTGGGAGCCCTGAAACCAGGTCTGGTTTTCTCTCTTACCTGAACAGATTCCCAGACCCCACACCAGGTCTCTGAATCAGTCTCTGAGAATCTGATTTATTTAAAGCCACCTGGATGCTTCCATTGCACTACCTGGGTTGCGATCCGCTCACTGATACGATAAAAAGATAGCTAGGGATCAGGCCTCTTGGCCTGTTTGGATGGAGACTGCAGGTAAGTTACTTGGCCTCTCTAATTCAGTTCATATTCCTTGGAGAAATAGAAATTAATAATGACTTCTACTTGTGAAGAATTTTCAGATCTGAAATTTCTTTGGGCTTTTGACAAGAAAAAGATGCTAAGAATTCCAGAGAATCGTTGGTAGGAGTTGGGAGTAGATAGTTACCCCAGCCAGGCTGGATAGTTGGGCCCATCGGCTGGGAAGTATTTGAAAGCCCTAAGCTTTGAGGTATATCCCCAAGATCCCCTTCTTGGCAGGGAAGGTTCCTCCTAGTTGCCTCAGTCAGTTAGCATCTGCACAGCAGTTCTGTTAAGTTTACACAGTACCTCTATGTCTGCTAGCAAAGACAGTTAGCGCTGTGTGGTGGCAGTTCAGGTGGTGGTCAGATTCTACCTTTACATCTGAGGAAGCAGAAATCCCAGAGATAGAGATAGAGAATCTCCTTGCTTGCTTTCTTACCACCCCAAGCTTCTCACAAGCCTTTCCAGGTTTAGGTGAGACAGGTTATCTTGGAAGGCAGACACTGGTGGTGGGGCCCTGGGCCGGGGGAGCTCAGAGGCAGCTTATAGCTGGAGACCAAGAAGGGAAATGGCCAGTGAGGAGGCTGCTGCTTTTTCTCTCCAGTTCCTGCCCTCATGTAGCTACTAACTAGAGGAATGTTCTGGGGTTTTTTTTGTTTTGTTTTTCGTTTTTAAAATTGACATGTAATAGTTGTACATATTTGGGGGCTGCATGTGATATTTTGATCCATGTATACAAAGTGTAATGACCAGTCAGGGTATTTAAGGACATTTATCATCTCAAGCATTTATCTTTTTCTTTTTTTTCCTTGTATTGGGAGCATTCCAATTATTCTATTTCAAAATATACAATAAATTGTTAACTATAGTCTCCCTACTGCACTATCGAATCCTAGAACTTACTCCTCACTGTATTTTTGCACCACCCACCCGCTCTTCATTCCCCTCCCCTGCCTTTCCCAGCCTCTGGTAACCCCATCCCATCCTCTATTGGAGGGTTGTGTTTTGATTGGATGGGTGTGGCTTCTCTTCTCCCAGGAGTGGGAGGGGCCACCTCTGGGTTCCACCTGGGGGAGCTGCCCTGCAGCCCTGGGCTCCCATCACTCTGGTGCATCCCCTCTCCTCTCCCTCCTGAGCAAATGTGCTAGACAAGACTGTTCCAGGCATGGGCCAGCCAGATGGCAGCGTAGTGGTAGGGGTGCAGATCTGCTGGAAGCAGGAGAATGTAGACTTAATGGGTTGTGGAGGGAACTCAACTTCTGCCCCATCCCCAGTCAGTTCCTATGACCCTAAGGCCTGGAGCCTCAGCTTGCTGTAGAGAGGAGAGCAGAGCCTACACTTAAAATTCTTGGAGGTTTTGTGCTTCCAACAGCCAAGTCCTTTCTGGCTCAGGGTTGGAAAAAGTCCATGTATCTGTGTGCACATTGTATTTGGGCTGGGCTCAGAGAGGTGAGCCACCAGCTGACCTGACATGGCCTCTCCTCACCTGCCAGGCCTCAACAGCTGGTCCCCTCACCCCACTGGCAGACATTAAGGATTACAGGCAGCCTGCATCTGGGCCATTCTGCTTGGTTCTTGGTATGACTGTTTCCTGTTGCTACTACCTCCATGGTAGGGTTCAAATGCAAGCTCCTGGCAAATGGGGCAGCATAGCCTCAACCCCTTCATCATCAGGCCTCTGGAAGGGCCACTTGCACCCAAAGATGTAACTCAGTCACATGCCTAAATTAGGCAAGTGTGTGCTGTGAGCCTGAGGAATGGGACAGCAGGAAATGATGTAGCCCCTTCCACCCCTGAGCAGGTTGGGTGCTGATCCTCCAGGAGTCTGCAATGACATTTCCTTCTGCTTTCTAAGAAAATGGCCAGTGTCCACAAAGAGCTTGCCTGACTCATTATGTCACTTCTCACCCCAGCACTCACCCAGCCCCTCATTCGTACAAGAGCAGGCCAGGGGCCCCACTGTGTACAAACCTGTCTTGTTGAAGCCTACCCTTTACTTGGTATCATATTACCTGGACTTAAATGTGAAAATTACAACACTGCCTCTATGAAAGGGTGTACAATGCAAGGTATTCACAAATTCTGGTTACTTTGACATGCTTTTTTTGGGTAATGTTTTAGCTGGATTTAAAGGAACCTATAACAAAACTGCCTCTATGTACTGGTATGCAGTCCCAGATGTTGGATTCCAACAGGTCACCTGTCCTTTTCCCACTGCCATGCCTCCTCCCCCAGTCCTGGTCACTACTACACCACTGAAAATGAGGGGGTCTTGTGGTGCTAAATTATATTTCTAGCTAAGATTTCATGAGGACTGGCTGAGATGAAAAGTAAGGTAATACACTGCTTCCTCTCTCACAGGTCTGGGTTTCACCCTTAAGCTGAATGAAAGGAGAGCAGAGACAAGGGCAGGAAGGGTTAAGGGTGAAATCTGCTGAGAAATCTAAAAGATATTTTCTGTGCAAGTCTGGTTTCGACTGTTTGGACTTGTCTTAAAGTGTGGGAAGAGGTCCAGAGCTGGAGGGACAACTGACAGGAAGAATGGGGGTGGCGGATGGACCCAGAGGTGTTTTCCAAAACATGGGTTCTGGACGTCAATAGTGATGAGAAGGTTGCTATGGTTTCCCGAGCTACACTCATCTCCCAGGAGAACACGCCCCATTTTCCTTTGTTCCTGATGGACTGCTGTGGACTGGGACCGGAAGAGCAGGGTCCTGGAATACATCCTGGCAGCTGACCTGAGCCTCCGGGGGCCAGGCTCACTGTGTGGGGAGAAGGGGAAAGCGCTGCTCGCAGATCAGGGTTAACAAGGCCTGAGTGGCTTCAGCAGGCTGAGAAGGAAAGTCTGGGACCACAGAAGTTTCATCGCGACTGCCGGGGCTGGGAGGTTTCCTGTTCCTGGCTTTGGGCTCATGTCAGATCAGGCTCTTCCCAGAGCCAACGAGGCTGATGCTGCCGGGCTGGGGGAGGGCTCAGGCCCCAGCACCAAAGGAAAGGAGACAAGGCTTACAGGTTGTGGTTTCTGCCCAGCCCACACAGCAGGAGCTGGGGAGACTTTATTCATTTCAGGGGGAAGTGACAACAGGAATGAGACGAAGTGTGAAGGTGAAAGGGAGGGGCAATACTGAGATGAAAACAGCAAGAACAAAGTCTAGTACAACACTGCAGCCATACAGAGCTTGAGGGAGCAGGGAGGTCCGTCACCACCAGGCCCTGTGGGCCAGGCACACCCATGTTTCTTCTCTCTTGTCAGACTTGATGATAAAGGGAAACTTGGGACTCCGGAGCACCAAGATGGAGCGAGACGGTCAATACTGATGGACTTGCAGCTAGCACCACAGCAGCCCTGCCTGGTCTGGGGAAGCTGCCAGGAGGTGATGGGGGCAGACTGCCCACCTCCCACTCCTTCAGAGGACTGTTTTCTGCCCTTCACACCATCATCATGTTGGGCCCAGCACACATGTCCCTGCACTTGGAGCGAGGCCAGGGACACAGGGCAGACACTGGGCCTGCCGATGTTGCTGCAGCTGAGCCAGAAAACAGTCTAGGCAGGTAAAGCGGGTGCGCACATCCACACAGGCCTCTGGGCACTCCAACAGCCAGAATGAGACCCACTCCCTGACCTGGGAAGTCAAGTTCAAGCGGGAAGGGCTGGAAATCGGACATGGCCAACTTCTTGGCTCTCTCTGCTCCCCAAACCCTGGCCCTAGGCTTGCTTCATCATCACATCCCAAGGCCAGAGGGCTGCTGCTTTCCCCCACTTGGCTCTGGCAGAAGAGGGATAGGGGTGGCTGGCAAGATGGGTGGGGGAAACATGAGGGTGTGCGGAGGCTGTGGAGGGAGAGGGCTGGCAGGTGGGCAGGAAGGCTCTCTACACCTGGCTCCCCAGTGGTCTGCTCCCGACACTGAGCACAAGGAGCCAGGCTTTGGGGAGACTTTGCAATCACCCCCCAGCCCGGGTCCATTTTCCCCAGGTAGCTTTCTTGGCACTCACCTTGACCCCTCCTCAGCCAGCAGCCCCCAACTCCAAAGGCAAAGGAGCCCTAAGGCAGTCCTGAACTGGAGGGAGCTGGGGTCACATCAGCCAGGCCCCGTCCCTCACAGGAAGTGAGATGAGGTGATACCATGGATGGTGACTAAGGCCCCAAAGTCCCTGCCTCTCTGCCTCCCCAGAAACCTCAAGGCCAGGCCAGCCCCTGAGCAGAGCCTGTGTAAACACGCCCAGGAGGGGAGGAGGGGTTGCTACATATGAGAAACAGTTAAAAATAAATTAAAAAGCACCACTATGTCCTGTGCTGGTCCCCACAGGCCCAAAGTCTCCGTTCAGGAAGGGTGAGTGCGGTGAGGGGGCAGGGGGGAGAGGGGAGATATTCAGCTGGGGCAAGGCTCCCTCCCTTGAGGACAGTAAGCGGGTTAGGGCTTCATTCTGCTTTTTTTCTCCATGGAGGGATCCGGGAAAGGAGCCTGCGAGTTGGAACTTTCTAAGACTCCGGAACGAGGATTCTCCCTCTCATATCTACTCCCCCTGAAACCCTGTCATGCCCGGGAGTTCCTAGAAGCGGCTGAGGACCTAGTTTCAGCCTGGCACCTCCCAAGGTGAGCCATCTCGCTTTGGGCTTAGAGGGAACATGGAGACCACACCACTCCCACTCCCTGAAAGCTGGGATGGGACGGTGAGTCAGGGATCAGCATGCCCCTCTGATTAGTCTGGCTGGAGTTAGGTTAGGCACCTCCCAGGGCTCACTGACCCCAGGAGAAACTTGGGGAGGCAAGGGACTGACCAGCTGGCCTCCCAGGGTGCCTTGGGCTGGGCCCTGCTGAGTCTGGCTCTGGGTCAAGAGCTGCTGGTTTGACGAGCTGCCAGCCTGTGGTGCCTTCCCTGACAGGCACTCTCATCAGCAAGGGCATCCCTGGCTCTGCCCTCCCTTCCTCTTTCTTTGCTTCGAAGGTAACATCCACCTCCCTGGCAGGCCCAGAGCTACACTGTCTATTTCACGCCACCCCGGCTGGTGACCCAGCAACTGCAGAGGGTCTCCGGTCTGTCCCGCTCTGGGAGGGACCTCAGTGGCTTTTCCTCCTCTTCAGCTGCCAGGATCCCCCCCCGGCCCAGCCCAGCTCTGGGAAACAGGACTTTCACACACCCCACCTCTCTTGGCGGACTTCTTCCCAGCATGAGCTCACTCTACTTCAGGGATTGCAAACTGGCATCCTCTTCCGCCTGTACTGGGTATTTAAGTTTTATGAACTGATCACCAGCATTTAAAAATCCTGTTTCGCATAAAAAAATCAGAATTCTGGCCTCTGACACAGCAGACAATCTGTCAACACAGGGCTGGCACTGTAAGAACAGCTGAGCAGCTGCAGCCCCTTTAACAGGATGCGCCCTCTTCAGGTAGCCACAGCCCCCACCCAGCCCTGCAGCCTCCTTCTCACCATTTGCCGGCCCTGTGGCCTTGTGAGTTTACAGCCCTAGTTCTGATCTTTCTTATGTAGCCCCTCCACAGCCTGAGCGACAGCAGCCCCTGGTGGACTTACAGCCTCTCAGTAAAACAGCAAAACCTCAATGGTCATCTCATCCACGTATCCTTCCACAACCCGAATCCTTTCTACACCTCCTAACAGCTCTCTAGTCTTTGCTGCAGGCAACCCACTATTCCTCAAGCAGCCTGATCCTAAACTCTGCCCCACATCCCTTTCTCACTTACATCCCCCAGTTCCGGGCTGTCCCTCCTTAGCGGCTGCACTGCACCCTTTCCCAGCAACTCCCTGTTGCTTGAGCCTCCAGAACCTACTCCCGGCCCTGCCAACCTCTCTGCATCCTGTTACTTCCCCACCAGGTATCTCATGCTGACAGGCAGGCTGGGGACGCCCCTAGGTGCCTACGTTTTCCTTGCCAGGGCCCTGATACCCTGCCACAAGCGACGGCCCAGCCATCATTGCAACCCCTAAGCCAAGATGGGCTATTAAAGGATGGAAGGCTGGCCTGGGGCACAAGCATCCCAGTCTGGTCTTGATTTCCCCAGCAAAGGCTCCTGCCACTGCCGGGAGAAGAACCAGGCCCACACACCCCACTCCACCCCATGCCCAGCCACAGCTCCTAGACTGGCACCCAGGGTCTGCTCAACTCTCATAGGCATGCTGGCCTCAGCGCCACTCTGGGACCTCCACCAAGCCCAGACCCTGTGCAGGAAACCCCTGGGCTAGAGAAACAGGCAGAGCTGGGACTGAGCAAGTAGACGCAGTTAACCTGGGAACTTTTTGCCCAGGGGTCCTTCCCCAGGCTCTCCTGTCACCCATCCTCAGCCCACACAGCACTGCCCATGCAGGCCTTGAGGGCCTGAAGGCTCTCCTGAGCCACGAGCTTGTGCTCTTAGGGCAGATGTGGCCTGTGCCAAGCTCCTGGTTTATGGGCTACACAGACGTTTCTCAGGAGGACTCCTACCCTGCTTCCTTTTCCCTGGGTCAGGATTCTGCCAGGGCAGGCAGAACTGGAGAAACATCTCCACCCCACCCCTCACCACAGGCCTGGTAAGGCTGGGAAATTTCTCACTGAGAGGATGCACCCAACTCCCAGAGAGAAGCCAGGGGCAGAGGCACCGGCAGAGCCAGCAACCCCCCTCACCTGGCCCCATGGCACATGGATCTCCTAAGCCCTGGCCTTCCCACCATCAGCAGATCCATTTGGATTAAGTTTTCCCCGGATACCTTAAACTTCAGTTGTAGAGTTAAAAACTCCAAGTAAAATACTAATGGCCTCTAAGCCCAAAGTTGGGGGGCTTGGCTCAGTGGGAGCGGGAGCAGCTTGTGGGGGCTGAGCTGGAACACACTCTTCCTGCAGCCTCTTGCCCTGCCTTTTCACCAGCCCCGTCTTCCCCACACGTGAGGCTGGTTCCAGCAGGTAGATCCTGGCCCCCAGGAGTGGGTGGGGCCTGGGGTGCTGGCACCCGCCTCAGACCCGGATCTGGTACCCGTTGAGGTCTGGCATGGCTTTGGGCTCGGAAGGCTTCTTGTCACCTGAAGGCCTATAAGAAGGAAGAGAGCAGAGTGCGGGGAGAATGAGTGGTCTGTTAGGGAGAGGGAGTGGGGGAGCCAGCAGCGGCTGCCTGGTGACTTCCCCACCACATTCTCTAAGCGGCTCTCCAACGCACAGCACAGTGCACGTGGAAGTGTGTTTCTGGGGCCCTGGCCCGCCTGTGCTATCTGAATGGGGCTTCCGGCTCGCTCTCACAGGCTTGCTCTCTCCTGGAGGCTGGCTAATCTGGCTGCAGTTGGTAGGTAACACCTTAAAGTATAAATCTCTCATCCGGGCGTGGTGGTTCACACCTGTAATCTCAGCACTTTGGGAGGCCAAGGTGGGCAGATCACGAGGTCAGGAGATCGAGACCATCCTGGCCAATGGTGAAACCCCCGTCTCTACTAAAAATACAAAAAAATTAGCTGGGTGTGGTGGCGCACGCCTGTAGTTCCAGCTACCTGGGAGGCTGAGGCAGGAGAATTGCTTGAACCCGGGAGGTGGAGATTGCAGCGAGCCGAGATTGCACCACTGCGCTCCAGCCTGGGCAACAGTGCGAGACTCCATCTCAAAAAAAAAAGAAGTATAAATCTCTCTGAGGGGAATCTGTCATCTACAAAAGCCTCTTAGATCAAAGTCAAAGATGATAGATATTTTGGTGTCAGAGGCCCACCCCTGAATTCATACCAGAGAGGTGGCTCCTGAATGACATACTTAAAGCAAGAGCCAGAATGATGTGTAGGAGCTGAAATCAGAGCAGGAGAGCTGGTATTTTAATGGCTTGTTCTTGCCACCTAGATACAGACAAAAACCAGACTCTTGGGGTGGGGGCAAAGTTATGTTCAAGCCCTCCCCCATGACATTCTGGGAGGCTCACTGCCTTGCAAGAGCCCCATCCTTTCCGCCTTTTCTCCCACATAACCCACTGCTCAGACTAGTGGGCAGCCAAGTTTGGTTTCTCTTTTTTTTTGAGACAGAGTCTTGCTGTGTAGCCCAGGCTGGAGTGCAGTGGTGCCATCTCGGCTCACTGTAGACTCTGCCTCCCGGTTCCAGTGATTCACCTGCCTCAGCCCTCCTGGGTAGCTGGGATTACAGGTGCACGCCACCACGCCCAGCTAATTTTTGTATTTTTAGTAGAGATGGGGTTTCATCATGTTGGCCAGGCTGGTCTCGAACTCCTGACCTCAGGTGACGCCCGCCTCAGCCTCCCAAAGTGCTGGGATTACAGGCGTGAACCACTGCGTGTGGCCCAAGTTTGTTTTCTCGGGGGAAATGGAACTGCCTTGCTATGGGAAATGTCAATACGCAAACTCCTAAACCCACCATCCCACCCCACCTCCCTTGGGTGGGAGCAGAAAAGAGAGAAGGATAGGAGAGAGATACATAAAAAAAGAGGGACCCACACAATGAGAGGAAAGGAAAAAACCCTCTTTGGACCCACCCAGGGGTGGTCCTTCTCTCACCGTCTTTCGCTGCGGCTGTTCCTGCGGTGGGGGCTGGACTGGCCCCGCTGCGGGGAAGAAACATCCTTCTTCCGGTCTTTAGTGGGAGAGGGCGGGCCTGTCCCTTTGCCAATCTAGGTGCAGAGGAAGAAGCAACAGCATCACTCCAGGGCTACCTCGGAGCCCAACCTCCCCTTCCAGGAGCTACGGGTCCCCAGAGGCTGCCCTGGGGAAGGCCCAGGGAACCTCAAGCATGGCTCTGCCCTGTCTGGATCTTTCCCAACCTACTTCCCAGGCACAAAAGCTGCCAGGGCAGGAGTTCCTCCATGGGGCTGTCCAATCCCTGTGGCTCCTTGAGGGTAGAGTGGAAGTGGGGGAAGTCACTGAGATACCATAATGTTGCAAGAAGCCCTCAACAAAGGCCAGGTAAATGTGCTGGCTGTGGGAGCAGCCCATGCTGAACTTTGGGCTGGATCCCACTCACCCCAAGGGTGATGCTGGCTATCTCCAGCCATTGAGAAGTCAGGCCAGTAGCTCTAGCTCTGCTTAAGAAAAAAATGAGAAAAACAAAGGAGTCATCTTTTATGTGGCACCACAGTTTGACTTGAGTTTTCAAAACGGGAGCACTGGAAAGGGGCAGATAACACGGGGGAGTGTTTAGCACTGAACAGGGTGGGAATCCATTGCAGCTCTCAACACTAGGGAACTGCTGGCTCCCACCCTAGATCCAGCCTGATGCCTTGAAGACACAATAGCAAAGTGAGCAGCAAGAGCCAGGGTGCTGGGGGACCCAGAGTGAGGCGGGGAGCAGCAGGGCAGAGGCAGGAGTCAGCAGGCCCTCTCTAATGCAGGGTCGGCTGCAGTCTGCCTCTCCCCTAGGGGAAGGCACTGTCACCTCATGAGGTCTTGGCCTAGGGCTGGCATGGCTAGGGCAGCCCTAGCTCTTACAACCCCCTGCCAGGACACCTGCAGGCACCTGCAACACACGTGGGTTCCCCATCAGCCTGCAGGAGGCTGAGCTCCAGTCCGATCTGCCTCTCACTTGCCTGTGAGCAAGATTCTGAGCTTCCTACCCTGAAAATAGAGCTACCACCCGCTGGCCTCCCAGGGCTGTCAAGAGAAGCAGTGCACACAGGAGTGCAGAGGAGGCTCCAGGCTGCCTGGAGGACAGTCACAGTGCAGCAGTGACTGAGCTACGGGGAGGGCTGAACACCCAGCAGGGGGCCCTGGCAGCCCCAGGAGAACCGCCGCAGAGGTCAGAATTCTGCCTGCTGAAAAGCTCTAGGGCTCAACTCAACCTCTCAGCCCAGGCGTTTTGGGTACAACAGCTCCCAGCCCAACTCCCCAAAGCCTCCTGCTCAAGTGTGGGTGGGAAGAGGAAGAAGGAACACTGCCCTCATTGTCTTCCCCATGGTTTCACTTCCCTTTCTTCCGACCTCCTTCTAGTCTTTGAATGGTTGCTAGGGTTGAGGGGCAGAATCAGGATGCATTACAGGAGTGGGAAGGCCACCTATCACAGCACCCGACCACACCCTCCAGAGAGGCAGTGATTCCCCACCAATGACCTTGACTCCGAAGCCCCCTTCTCCATGTGCCCAACACCTACTACCGTCCAAACCCGCCCATCCACCTCCTCCCTCCGCAGCCATCCTGGTCTGCCCACCCCAGGGGACCACCTGAACGATCTTGACCACTAAGCAAGAGCCCAGCACGCCAGTCCTCTCCCTCAATCCCCACATCGCCTCTGCTGGGGCGGGGGCAAGGGTGGGGGCGGGGGCCGAGGGAGGGGGGCGAGGACATGTAGGGCGGGCGACCTTGAGCCGCATGTCGCGGGCGTGGCGCTCCAGCTCCTTGCGGAAGTCATCGCGGCCCAGGCGTTCCACGTCCAGCACCGAGTGCTTCCACTCGATCTGCTCCACGCTGTGCGGGTCGTGCGACACGCTCTGGCCCAGCTTCACCTTCTTGAGCACGTGCCAACAGCGGCCGTAGGCGGCCTCGAAGTCCAGCACGAGCTCGCTGAGCGTGCGGAAGGCGGGCGGCTTGTACATCAGGTCCTCGCGCCGGCTCATGCCCAGCGCACCGTAGCGGCCCGCGAAGTTCACCCCTAGCACGATGTGGCGGAAGTAGTTCCCTGAGAAGTAGGTCTTGAAGCTGATGGGGAAGCGCTCCAGGGTGGGCATGCTGTTGGTGAGGTAACTGACCAGGGCCCTGCTAAGGAAAGAGCTGGGAGGGGCACGGGGCCAGCACGGGGAGGGGCTGGGACCGGGAGCCACGGGTCAAGGGACCGCCAGCTTTGGAGTGCAGATGCCCGCCCTGCTCATCTCCACATGCCTGGCGTCTCCTCCTGGTATTCCTGTCATCTACATTGAGCCCGGTATCCAGCAGGCGCTCAATAAAAGGAACCTCTACTAGGCATGAGGCTTCCAGGAATCTGTGGCCACTGCTCTAAAGTCAAGCAGGGCTGGTGCCACACAGCAGGGCTTTCCAGACCCCAGTGGCCCAAGAACAGAGGAGGGGCCATGCCTGGATCGCAGTCCTCCCAGGACCTGCCTTGAGAAGGGATTCCAGTTCCATCAGGCCCTTCCCCATCCCCTCTTGGCTCCCACCTAATCTGTGCTCCTCTGCAGCGCTGAGCCCAGTGGGCTGCCTACCCCACGGGCACAGGCAAAATGTTTAAAAGCTGGTAGAGAATGTGGGCGGGGTGGGAAGAGATGAAACAGAATTGGCCTCGAGTTGGTGGAGCTGAGTAATGGGTGCATGGGAGTTCATGATGTCGTTATATTTCATGTGCGTGGCTTTTTTTTTTTTTTTTGAGACAGTGTCTCACTCTGTTGCCCAGGCTGGAGTGCAATGGCACGATCTCAGCTCACTGCAGACTCCATCTCCCAGATTTAAGCAAGTCTCCTGCCTCAGCCTCTGGAGTAGCTGGGACTACAGGTGCATGCCACCATGCCTGGCTAATTTTTATCACTTTTTTTTAGTAGAGACAGGTTTTCACTATGTTGGCCAAGATGGTCTCGATCTCCTGACCTTGTGATCTGCCTGCCTTCGCCTCCCGAAGTGCTAGGATTATAGGCGTGAGCCACCATGCCTGGCTGTGTATGACATTTTTAATAATACAATGACTAAAAAGAAAAGGTAGGGCTCAGGCACTGACCGATTAGGATGGAGAACCAGCCACAAACACGTCCTCCGCTCCCCCTGTTGACCGTGGGACTGGGGAGGGCGACCTCTCCGGGGGCTAGTCTGTCTCCAGGGCTACCCTGGTGACTCAGCTATAGGCCCCATTTCTGCCTTTTGGGTTGGAGGTAGGGTGTGACTGGGAAACCTTGTGGTTTTTTAAGGCAGTTTTGTTTTAAATATCCACAAATCAACGTGTTCTGGAAATGCCAACATCTGGGCATTCCAACTGTGCCTCCCAGACCGTCTGGTTCTTGGAAATGGTATGACAGTCTTTTTGAGACACTGTGCCCTGATTTAGGGTTCAGAGAACAGGGTGCCTGTGTCCATGTGACTTAAAAAAGAGCCGCCCAGTAAGCCTGGGAAGATAGCAACTGAGAGGTGGGGTCCTGGGCCCCTGGGGCTCCTCCAGTTTTGGGGGGCTCTTCCACTTTAGGGGGGCTTCCTCATCTTGGGGCCAACCAGATGACGCATATGGGAGAGCCCTGGAGCCCATTCAACCTCCCTTCCCTAACTTTCAGAGCAGGCAGTGGACACCCAGAGAAGCCTGGACCCCTCCCTTCCAGGCCAGGAAGGATACATTCCCAGGATCACGGCTTCCAGGCATTTGATTGGCAGGGCCTCTTTGGTCATTTCCTTGGCCAGGTCCATCAGCCTGTGGGAAAGGGAGGCAGGGCGGTAAAGACGGCATCTCTAGCCCCTTCCAGGGAAGTGTGAGAAGGAGGGGGCGGGTGGACTAGAAATGCTAGAAGGACAGAGGCTGCCCCTCAAACGGCCCTCAGCTTAGGCCCAGCACCTCCCTCCATGTTCCCAACCACATCTGGAGCCTGAGGGGATGGGAAAGAGGCAGCCACTGCTGATAGGAAGGAGGCCCACTCTTCCTCCTTTCACTTCTACCTCCCAGGCCTGGCTCTTGCTCCAAAGACCTCTGGGGGAGGGCAGCCGGCGTTGGGGGCAGGACCTTGACCGCCACCAGGTTGGGGCCTTCTGCGAGGCAGCATGGGGAGGAGGGGTGTCAGCATCGATCTCCTCCCTTCTGAAGCACAGTGGACACTCATGACCCAACCATGGCTTCTCCCAAGAGCTTCTTAATTGCCTGCAATTGTCTCCCTGCTGCCACCTGGGCCTGGATGTGGGATCTCAGGCAGAGAGCTGCCTGGCAACTTCCAGATCTGCTCCTGAACTTGGAATTCAGGCCATTTTAAGACAGCCTTTCCCCGAGGCCTCGGTCCTCCCTCTGTCCCCAGCCTGGGGATTCAGCCTGGCCACTGGCTTTGCCCAGGAGGGCACCCAGACTCCTCCAAGCCAAGTAAGGCTGGAATGGGCCCCCAGTACACAGCAGCCATAGGCCAACAAGAGCAAAGCTTTGGGGGATAGGGAGGGTGGACTCCACCCAGGGCCTTGGAGAGGGGATAATTAAGTAATTATGCTAATGTAAGCCATTTAAAAGAATTTTCACAAAGAAGCAAACATAGATTATGTGTGAGGCAAGACGTAAAATTCACATTAATTTTTTTTTTTTTTAGACTGAGTCTCACTCTTGTTGCCCAGGCTGGAGTGCAGTGGCTTGATCTTGGCTCACTGCAACCTCCGCCTTCTGGGTTCAAATGATTCTCCTGCCTCAGCCTCCTGAGTAGCTGAGATTACAGGGGTGTGCCACCACATCCAGCTAATTTTTGTATTTTTAGTAGAGATGGGGTTTCACCATGTTGACCAGGCTGGTCTCGAATTCCTGACCTCGTGATCCACGCGCCTCCGCCTTCCAAAGTGCGGGGATTACAGGTGTGAACCACCGGGCTGGCCTATTCACATTAATTTTTAATGCCCGGGGTCTTAAGCCTGTGGGCATCTCTGGGCTGAGCCTCTAGTCCCAGCCATGGCATTCACTCTCCACTCTCCTCTGCCCTCGGAGGTTCATGGGCAGAAACTTTCCAGGGCAAGTGAACCCAGGCAGGGGGCTAAACATGGGGTGGTGGGATGGGAAGTGAGAAACGCAACATTCTCTCCAGGGAGCTCCCTGTTCTCAGACACTGGACCTTCCACTCAGTGACCAGAAGAGTCTGTGGCGTAAGGCAAACGGGGTGGCCATACAAGTCCCGGCAGTGAGCAGCCGCAGCACAGAGAAGGGGGAGGGGTCTCTCCTGCTAGGTCCATCTCCCACTAAAAAAATTAAATAAAAAAAACTGAGGCTCACCTACAATCCACCTGGGACTATCTTCTCTTCTGGCCAAGGCAAGGGCTGGGAGGGCTCTCTCCTACCCTCTAGCTCAGCATGGACCCCGGATTTCCTCATTCAAGGCAGCCCTGGCCATTCGTCTCAGCTGGATTTTCCTCCCTATGACATCCTTAAGGCCCCAGGGTGGTGCCTGCCCTGAAATCTGCCTCCCTTCAGAAGGGTCCCTGACTGCCCCATAAACTTCCATTCCAAGGCGCACTACAGGGCTTTCAAGAGATTCCAAGCCAGCCCTTGGGCAGAGGACTGGCCTCCCCATACTTACCCTGTCAGAGGTCTGCTCTTCTTAATTTCAAAGAACTGTGTCCCTGTGTGATTGTACCTGCAGGCAGGGGTTAAGGGCTTCCTAGCTTGGCCTGAAGGAAGGTGACCCTCTCTCCCTGCCTGTTCCCAAGCTCAAGAGCCAAGTCTCCTGGAGAGGAGATGGGGTCGGCATACATGCTTCTCCCACCTCACGGCCCTTCTCTCTCCCTCTCTCTCACCCTCCTTGGCTTTCTCCCTTGTTCTCCCCTGGACAAGAGACATGAAGCAGGCAGCCAGCCTGGCAAGGGCCGGACAGAGGCCGTAGCTGGGAACAGCTGCCTGCAACACTTCATTCTCCAACCAGCTGAGAAGCCACATAAACTGAGGGGAGGCTCGGATAGGGGGTCCACTTGGCCTCTAACTGCCGGGCACTCCTGAGCCAGCCACCTGCCTCACTGGACCGGTTTCCCCACTGGCAGAATGAGGAGCTGGACCCGATTTGCAGTCACCGGCCTGGCTTCCCCCGACCCAGGACCCATGCCTAGCCCTCTCATCTCTGACCTCTGCAGCCAGAAGCCTGGGAGAGAGGACCCAGAACACACAGCTCTGGGGCAGGGTGCAGGGCATGGAGGGCCCAGAGCAGGGACCCAGGACAATCTGGGCCCAGGGGAGCCCACCTCTTCCCCTGCTGGCCAACCAGCCTCCTGCCAGGGAAGAAAAAGAAGAACCAGGAGAAAATTCTGGGATCCTGAAGTTACCTTCTGGAGCGTAACATCCTTTTTCTCCATCATTTTCCCCTCTATTCAAAACCAAACTTTCAAAAGCCCCAAGGCAGCTCCCTCTCTCCCTCTCTGCTAGGGTGGGTGGACAACAGAGCGGGACATCTATACTTTGCCACCCCACCAGCAAGTCGCTCAGGACCCATTTCCCTCTCTTTACCTGGTCACATGGCAGGGGTGGGAAGTAGGTGGCAGAGAGTCCGGAGTGGGCTCTGCACTCATCAGACAAAATTCCACTGACACCCAGGAGGGACACGGGCCGCGTCCCACAGTACTAGGGAGCACAGATGCCACGTGAATGGTGGCCCTGGCGTTGTGGAATGAGGCAGCTCTGCTGATACCTCGCCAGCTCTGCCCAGAAACAAGGCCCCCCACACTGGCCAGAAGGTGGCCATGACCCTGGACCAGAGAGGATACTGCAGCTCCCTGATGTAGCGCTGCACAGCTTCCAGGCGCTCGGGGACAGGTGTAGACGGCTGGAATGTAGGCACACTCGGTATGGGGATCTGGGGACAGAGAAAGGGCTCTGGTCATGAGAAGAGGCTCACTCTGGAGCTTCCAGTCCACCAAACACCTAGGACTGGCCCAGAGGCGCCCCGCCCTGGGGCCTCGCAGCCTCCCTGGCTCCCACCCTGAGCTTCCTTTCTTGGCACCCCCTCTTTTCGAAGACTCTTGCCAGGGCCCCAGCCCAGCCGTTCCTTCCCTCCTGGCACTTCACAGCCTTCCTCATTCGGAGCGTATGTTGATGTTCCAATTTTATGCTTCTTTAATAATTTTAGAAAAACATAGATTAATTCACCAACCATTTTAAATGTTATTCACTTATTTCAAGACTTAAGAATATAATATTAAGATTAGGTTCTTTTAGGTTTGAAGTTTGCTGTGGTTCAGGTGCTGGATCAAAGCTGGTGTCTCTGGGGTCCCATCCTCTTAGGTGGTGCCCAAGACTTGGGGAGTGGTCCTGAGGGGGATGAGCATCCTTGATAGTGGATATGACCCACCCAGTATCATGGGCATATTTGCCAGGCCTTCCAGAGCACCAACTTGAACTGTCAAGGGGTCAGTCGGCAGGCCAGAGAGACATATTTTGAAACAGCCCTTGCTGTGGCTCTGTGGCTGGGGCCTGCACAGGGGCCCAGGTTCTCCTCCAAGCCTCCCTTTCCTGACAGCTCCACACCTAAGCAGCACAGGTTTCCAGGTTCCCAGACAGTCTTCCTCCCCAGAACGCACTTTCCAGCACCCAGCCCAGAAACTGGGGAGGAGAGAACAGGTCAGGCAGTGCTTCCTGATGCCTGGGAGCCTGGAGGCTGCTGGGGTGAGGTCAGGAGCGGAGCAGCAGACCCCTAGGCTTCCCTTGGCTTCCATTCTCCAGAAAAGAGACCACTATGCCAGCGTGGGCCCCTCTCCAGCCAGGGGAGCCTGAATCTGGCAGTTTGGCTATAACAAGTCGGTGAGGCCAAGGAGGCTAAGAGACACATCAGCTAGGGTCCTCTGAGGTTTCAGAAAATACTTCACTGGGTAGAAGAACCAGACTTCCAGGGACAAGACCCACCCCTCGGGGCTCCCCCTCAGCCACCAGCTCCCCCTTGGCCACCAGCTATGAAGCTCCCCACAAAGAGAGGTCCCACCCCCTGCCCCAGGCCTGCACCTGGCCCTCCAAGGCCACACTGAGCTCACCCACCTGACGGGGCTGCTGAGAGTCACAGTCTGTGCTCAGGGGCATGTGTGAAGGGAAGGGGGTAGGGGCGGGTGGGGAGGGAAAGACGCAGCTGTTTTCCTCCTTTCCTTGGGAGGCTCTCACGTGGTAGAGATGCCAGCCCAGCTTTTTAAATAATGTGACTGCAGGGGCTGGGCTCTGATGGGAGGGAAGTGACACTCTGGTTATCATTGCACACTCGTGTCTGGGGTGCTGCTGATGGCACGGGCAACGGGACAGTGTCTGACAGATACCGAGAAGCAAGAGGGAAGGGGCCCTGGTTCAGAGCCACAGTGTCGCCTGCACTTCCTCACCCTCCCTCCCATCTGTCTTCTCCTTCCTGTCTGGGCAGTCCCTAGCAACCGAGCTGGCTGCCCTGGCTCCTGGGCTGCTGACACCTCTGTCTGGAAGGAGCCATTTCCCTTTCACATGGCTCCCCCTCCCCAGATTGGCACCACTACTTACAGTCACCAGCAGGATAAAAGTCTGGGATGGAGGGGCTCCCCCTCTTCCTGTCTGGCCACCCTGTGCCAAATGGGCCCCAGGGCCTGGCCTGGCCTCCCGTGTCAAGGATACGGGGGTGGGGAGGTAAAAGAGGAATAAGAGGAATTACTTAGCAATTTACTCTAAATAGCACGCCACATCCACCCAGTCACCTGATCTGTGCAGGTGGCAGCCCCTGCCAGGCAGGGAAGCAAGCAGATCATCCCCACTTACAAGTGGGGATCCAGTGACCTTAAGGAGCTTGAGATAAAGAAGACTGTAAGTACACCCTCCCACAAGAAGCTGCAACAGGGAGCTGCAGTCCCAGCACTGCATCATTCACCCAGAGCCGGGCCTGGGCCGGGCCAGGCAGTACCCATGAGAGCACTGGCACCTGCTGTCCAGACAAAGGACCCAGGAGCTGGCTGCTGTGGGAGAAGGAAGAGTAAGAAAAAGACCTGGGGATTCACAGGAAGGACCTTAAAGGCCACCAGCACCGAGGCTACTAGCTCCTTGACTTGTGTCACCCCACTGCAGACAGCACCTATACCTTTTTTCCTGAATGTTCATTACCTTTACATAGACTCATTCACTCAAACACAAATAAGAAGATTCTGTATATGCAAATGACCAGGACTAGTTTAGGACTTGCCCCTCACCCCCACCTCTGAAACAGGAGTCGGGGAATACTTCTTCACTGTTGAGAGGTGGGGTTAAGTGGGGCAGTGGTATAGCGACCCAGATCTCCCCAGGGAGCACTCCTCTTCCACAGCCAAGGCCAGAGATTCCCCTGGCTCCAGGAACCCCTACAGTCCTGAGTGCTGCTGAGACATTCTCACTGGAGGGCTCTATTTCAGTCTAGCACAGTGAGGTGCAAGGGAGGCGGGGAGAGCTTGTGGCTGGATGTGTGTGCCCAAAAAGTGTGGCCTAGAGGGCAAAAAATCTCCAACTAGATCGTCACTGTGGATATTCAGTTCTGCCATTTACAGTCCTGACTTTATTTATTTATTTATGGAGACAGAGTCTCACTGTCGCCCAGGCTGGAGTGCAGTGGCGCAACTTTGGCTCACTGCAACCTTCATCTCCCCAGTTCAAGTGATTCTCCTGCCTCAGCCTCCCGAGTAGCTGGGATTACAGGCATGTGCCACCACATTCAGCTAATTATTGTATTTTTAGTAGAGACAGGGTTTCACCATGTTGGCCAGACTGGTCTCGGACTCCTGACCTCAAGGGATCTGCCCGCCTGGGCTTCCCAAAGTGCTGGGATGACAGGCGTGAACCACCACGCCCGACCCAGTCATGACTTTAGTGAGGCTCCTGACCTCCCCTGTGCCTCAGACATTTCATTTGTAAAGCAGGCACCAACACAGAATCAGCCTTATACCGCGAATGATATGCTGCAGGTCAAGGCCTTAGAACAGGGTCTGGCACATAGCACAGACTTAATTCCTGTTCACTGTTGTCATTATCAGTGTTCCCGAAGATATCAGTCTGCACATGCTGATCCCGGCAATGTTGCCCTTTTAAAGGAGATGTCCAGGCTGGGTGTAGTAGCTCATGCCTGTAATCCCAGCACGTTGGGAGGCTGAGGCGGGAGGATCGCTTGAGCCCAGGAGTTTGAGACCAGCCTGGGCAATATAGCGAGACTCCATCTCAACAAAAAAAATTTAAAAAATTAGCCAGGCATGGTAATCCAGCTGCTCTGGAGGCTGAGGTGGGAGCCCAGAAGATAGATGCTACTGTGAGCCATGACAGTGCCACTGCATTCAACCCTAGGTGACCAAGCGGGACCCGGTCTCATAAATAAACAAAAGGAAAGGACTCTGGAGTCATCCTAAGTAACTAGAGGAGATATCCAAATTCCCATTCTGCAGGAGCTCTGTGGCCTGCGCCACGGTTAGAAGACCTTCAGCAGCTGGGTCTGGGGTCAGTGGCCACTAAGCTTTTAAAGGTGGTGGAAGCCTGAAACATCAAGGAGAGACTCTTATCAAGGAGCCTAAGCTGTTGCTAGATTTGGGATCCTTCTAGAAATTGTTGCCCTATAACATACTGACATCATCCCTGTAAAGGCTGCTGCTCCAAAGTGCTAGTGGAGTATTGATGGAACACTCATTCTTTGCTCCATTACAGGGTATCTATTTGAGGCACCTAATGAAGCATCACATGCGTTACATCGTTAATTCCTCAAACATCCTCTCAAGGGGCACTGCTAACAGTTAGAAAACTGAGGCACAAGAAAAGGTTGCCTGTATTCCGCATGTAAGTAGTTATGGGAGAACATGGCGGCTTTGACTCCAGAGTGCTCTCCTTTTACACCACCACCAGGGGTCCCAGACTCAACCGGGTGCAAGGGCCGGGCAGGTCACATACACGGGGCAGGCAGGCCTGGTAGGTGAGTGGTGGAGACAGTGGCAAGGTGGGGGAGTAGGACCCATTCCCCAGCCTTAGCTGACAGCTGCCACGTGGTACTGCAGATTTCCGCGTGTTCCCAAGTCTTCTTATTTTCTGAAAAGATGCCAAAAATCTGGATCTTTATGTGAGAAATCTCCCAGTTTTAAATTTTGGCTCAAGTGGCCTTCTGAAACATTGTACAGTCCCAACAAAACACTTCTTGAGCCCCATATTGTGTGGCCGCTGTAGGGAATGCCCCCGTGTCAGCTCCAGTGGCATGGCCCCTAGGGATGGTCAGGGCGGGATCAGCCCACCCTGCCACTGGCACCCTGGCACCCAGGCACCCAACCCACACTACTTCTCTCCAAGGCCTCCTGGACTCCACTGCACTCCCAGACTCTAAGGGCGCTTTTCTATTCTGGGCCCAGGTAGCGGAAGGACCTCATGCAGATGCATGCAGTTTCTCTGAGATCTGTGGTTTGAAGAGGGGAAGTTCAAATTTTTCCAATCTCACAAAATTCCTTCCACCCTAGGTATTCTAGGGGATGGTCCCAGCACAGCCCCCCACCCCTAGACTTCCTTCATCCGTGTCCGGAAGGAACGTACATGAGGACTGAAGGTGACAAGATGACATTATAGACTAGTTACTAGTGAGCGCATTGATTTTTGTTTTTTAGTTCCCAGGAGTGGTGACAGTTCAGCAGGGAACCATTCACACTCTTTTATGGCCTGATTTAGACATAAGCAAGATGGCTGGAGAGCTGCCCAACGAGAACTTGCTCATGTGGGAGCAGGGTGTGACTCTGGCCTCAGCTGTACAAATGATCTGAGCAAAACCTAGTCTTTCCACCTGATAAAGACATGAGTAAAGGTGATGGACACCTTGTCTGGTGTGGTGGCTCACGTCTGTAATCCCAGCACTTTGGGAGGCTGAGGTGGTGGATTACCTGAGCTCAGGAGTTTGAGACCAGCCTGGCCAACATGATGAAACCCCATCTCTACCAAAAATTCAAAAATTAGCCAGGCATGGTGGCAGCTGCCTGTAATCCCAGCTACTCATGATGCTGAGGCAGGAGAATTGCTTGAACCCAGCAGGCGGAGGTTGCAGTGAGCCGAGATCGCACCACTACACTCTAGCCTGGTAGACACAGTGAGACTCCATCTCAAAAAAAAAAAAAAAAAAAAAAAAAAGGTAATAGCCAACAACCGGTTACTGGTTTGTGGCTTTACAGTTTGTCAAATACTTTAATACACAGTCTCTCATTTCATCTTCCCCATAATCATCTCATTTTATTGATAAGAACATTGCATCTCAAAGAGGTGGAAGGGGCCGTTTAGACAAACAGGTGACCCCTACCAATATCAGTCTCCTTTGATGCAATACTTGAATTTTTCCCAAGGAAATGATCAGAGATGAACCCCAAAATTTATATTTTAGAATGTTCACCACAGTATTCATTTTAGGAATAAAACTGGAAACAACGTCCAACTCTAGGGGATTAGCTAAATAAATTGTAAGTCAGTGCAGAGCACATTTATGCAGCCATTCAAAATCAATCTACATTTTTTTCCCCTGGAAATATTGGGCAGTTTCTTAACCTTCAACCTTTGATTCTCTTTTTCCCAGAAGACACTTTCAGATGGCAGTATCAATAACTTGGTAAAAACAAAATGGGCAACTTGTACTCATGTCTAATTCATCCTAACTTCCATTCTTCCTAGCCCCCTTCCTTCCGACCTGGGCAGGCTGGGCTAAGCCCTGGGCTCTGAACTCAGTCCAAAGGGCTCTTGTTTGGAGATTTCAGGCCTCTGCATTTGGAAAATGCTTCCTTAGTCTTGATTATGTTTTTTCTTTTTTTCTTTCTTTCTTTTTTTTTTTTAATATCAGCCATGCATTTCTATATAGCAGTATACAGCACAGAAACTCTCCAATATCCTTTCATTCAGCAAACACACACACAAGTGCCTGTTCTGTGCCAGGCACACAGGAGGCCTTGGGAAGACAAAGATGAATGAGATACAGCCTTTGCCTTCGTTGGCGACACAACTGAAGGATAGCTGTCCTGGAGGAGGAGTTCCAGCCAACACAGGAAAATTATTTCATTTTATGCTTCTCCATAAGACCTCTTCTAATGTCCTTGAATCTAGTGTCCAACAGGGCAGAGGACCTGGACACCTCCCTCCACCACCCACCCCACGCTCCCCTGAAGACCTAAAGTTGAATCTCAGTTCTGCCATTTACTGCCTGTGGGACTTTGAGTTCCTACGTGAGTTTTCAGCTTTCTCATCTGTAAAATGGGAACCCAAACTGCTCTTAACGTCACAAGGCTGTTTGGAGAATTCAATGACATAATGCACGAAAATATTTTCTCAACATAGGAAGCCCTGCATCTCCTGAGTCATTCATTCCATTTGTCTGCTCATAGGTCTCTGGCTTGGCAAGTGTCATCAGGCAAATGAGATGTCAAGCCATCCTGGTGTGTTAATTCCATCTGCTGTCCCCTCCTGCAAAACGTGGGCAATTTAAAAGACAGCGGGGAGGGCCTCCTGAAGACAGGTATGTGAACCTCCCTTCTAGAATGGCAGTGAGAGAAAGTTCTCCTGGACAGGTATGATTCCTCTGCATTTTAAAGATCTTACGGAGCCAGTGGTCCCCTGCCCCTTGGGAGGAGAGTGTGGCTTTCCTCTTAGCCCCAAGATCACCAACACTCTAGACTGTGCTATCACCCCTCGGCCCCCAAGTCTCACCTTGGGCAGGTCTGTGGCCCCACGGATCCGTTGCGCCACCTTCTCTCCATCGGGGTGGATCTTGGCCACGTGTTTCCACATCCTTTCCCAGGTGGCCTCATCCACAGGTAACCCACCCCGGTTGACAAAGAAGGGGACTCCTCCGTCTCGCAGGTCCTCTTCCCCTTCCTCTTCTGGCTCCTCATCTCTCTGGGCTGAGGCGCCTTCGCTGGTCTCCAAACGCCTGACACCAGATGGGGCAGTGGCCGCAGCGGATGTTGAAGTGGCACCACTGCTGCCACCCCCAATCACCTTCTTTCCCCCTGGCATCCCTAAATCCTCGAGGGGGGTGGTGGAGGCGGGAAAACAGGTGGCTCACAAGAGGCCTCCCACACACCAGCTGCAGAGATAACACATGGCCAGAGTGCCAGGCGCCTTTAAGAAATCAGGGCGTGGCTCCTGTACAATAAAACACTATTTGATAAAAAAAAAAAAAAATCAGTGCAACAACGTGAAGTGGGGTCCGAGGGAGTGGGTTGTCTAGGGTCAGCCTTGGAGGCCTTGTTCTGTTTGAACAGCGGGATAAAGAGAACACACCCCAGCTTGGCAGCCGTCACAAAGCACCCCCATCTGACTGCAAGAACAATGACGGGCAGCAGTCAGAGCTGGCAGAGCGGAGAAAAGTCGGAGGGAAACTGAGGCCAGATAGCTCGGACCAGAGGCTGCAGAAAGGAAGAGTCAAGGCACGGGTGCCCACTGGGCGCCCTGGGTCTCAGTTTCTCAGGGAACAAAATCCCCCACACAACTCTCGAACGCCCCAGGGAAGACTGAGGCGACTCCCGGCCTCGCGAGCTCCGAACCGGGACCCCCGGCCGGGAGAGCGGCGCCGGGGGGCGATTTCTCCGACGCGACGAGACAAGTCCTGGAGCCAAGACTCGCAGCTGGCGGGGCGCGGGGAGGGGGCGCACGCCGACGCGCACATTCCACGCCTGCGGCCAACTCCCCGCACAAAGTGGGCTTTGTCTGTCTGGGCCCCCGTTCCCTGGCCCCCAGAAACAGCGGCGGAGTCCGCAGAAAGGGAGCGGGCGCGGCGGGGAGGCGAAGGCTGCGCGCGCCGAGGCCCAGCAGGTCCTCAGCCCCGCGCGTCTCAGCGGGCGGACGGCGGGCACCTGGCGCCGCGCTGCACCAGCCGAGCCATCGCAGGGCACCGGGCCCGCGGCTCAGCGGGACGGGCTCCGGCGGCGCGCAGGGGCCAGGCTGAGGTCACCGAGCGGCGGGCTCCGGCCGCGGGGTCGCTGCCCGGGACTGGCTGCAGCATGGGCGGTGGCGCGGCCGGGGCGGGCGGAGGATGCTCCGTGGCTGTTCGCTCCGGCTGCCGCTGCCCGGGCTGAGGGTGAAGGAAGGACCGTGGGGCGGGGACCGTAAGTCGGAGGCTCGCGCAGCCTCGGCCGGCGGATGTCGCTGGAGGCGAGTGACGAAGCCGGGCGAGCGCGGGCTGCGCTGATGCCTGGGGAGCAAGCCCGCCCACGCGGAGTCCACCCGCCGATCGCGGCTCCGCGGTTCGGCGACGCTGGGGCCGCCGCTGCTGCAGCCCCCGCCGCCCCTGGGCCCCGCCGCCGCCGCCCGCGTCCGCTGCCCGCCAGCCGCCCACCCGGCTCGACTCCGGCCCGCGCCGCGCATGCGCTCCGTCCCCCCCTTAAAGGGCCAGCGCCTTCGCGCGGGTCCTCAGCCCCCCGCAGCGGTCCCTCTGTCCCGAGTTACCTCAAGGACGCCGGTGGGCATTCGCTCCCTCCTCACCCAGACGTCAGGGCGCCGCGAAGGCGGTGCGGAGCTGCAGAGGAAGTTTTCAGCGTGCCAAACGGAGCGTAAACTCCATGGAGATTCCTGGCGCAGAAGGAATTCCTGCGATCGGGAATTTCTTGAAAAGGATTCCTCGCAGGGGCCCTCAGCGGGTAGGACCGAGAGCACTGGCCTGGAAGACTAGGATTCTAGACCGGATTCAGTGCCGGTGTTGCTTTGGGACGTTCAGCAGTTTACTTTCCTCCGTAGGCCTCAGTTTCCCCATATCTCCGCCGAGGTGGTCACACTGAGTACATTGAGTGAGCGCAGAGTACCTCCCAGCGCGCACAGTCCTTACAGGAGGACATCTAGGGATTCAGGTGGGGAGTGGGTCACTACCTCTGGAAACGAAAAGGGTAAAAGTCACCCTGTTTTACCCGATTGCCTGCACTGGTGGGAATGGGGTGGCTGCACTGGTGGGAATGGGGTGACTGCACTGGTGGGAATGGGGTGTGCAGAGCTCGCCCCTAGACCACTTCCCTGCACCGGGCTTTGGACGCCCCGGACCCCGCGGACCAGGCTGGGACCGCGACATGGGCGTGGGAGGCGATGCTTGGGTAGGGTTAACTGGCCTAGAGAAAGGTGAGGGTACAACTGGCTGTGGTGAGCCGCCCTGGGCATTGGACACTGAACGCACCCTCCGCCTCCCCCATGCCATAGAGCTGTAAACAGTGGGAAAGGCACTATCTCTAGGCTGAAGCCAAGAACTTTACATAAAGATGGCCGAGTGTGTGCTTTAAGAGTCTACCCGTCTCCCCTACCTGTAGTTAGCATGAATAAGGAGGATGCAGATTCCTTGGCCTTAGACGGCAGATTCAGATTCCTTAATTGTGGGGTCATTGCATTTCTTGACAAGCTGAGATTACCATGCAAGGGCTGGGTTAGGGAAGGCCTTAGAGAGTCCCAAGGGCCTCAGTGGTTTGGCGTCTGTAACCTAAAGCTGTCCCTAGTACCTGAAGTTGCTAGGTACTCTGTGCTCCGGTAGCAACCTCTTACTACCTCCAGAGTCGGAAACCAAGGGTTATCAGTGATGGGAAGGATCACAGGACTCCAAGAAAGTTAGTTCAGCCTGGATCTTCTTAAACTCACTGAGGCAAGAAGACTCCAGGCATGGAAAAGTCGCTAGGGATCAACACCTGCCACCCTGTATTGTATAAACCGAGCCTCAGAGGGTCATTTCCCCAAACTCACACAGCTAGTAAGTGGCAGAGCTAGAATGTGAACAGAAGTCGTACTTCTTCAGACACTTGCTTTCACTCTATGCATTGCTTCTTGTGTTAGCCAAGTGGTGCTGGTTTTAAAATTGGCTTGCAACTCTTTATCATTCTTTTAAAAAGATGGAATCTAATTCCTTTCCCTCTAAATGTGGGGTGGACTTCGTGACTCATTTCTAATGAACAGAATGTGATGAAAGTGATGCTGTATGACTCTTAAGACTAGGTCATAAAAAAGAGACAGCTTCTTCTTGGTTTCTCAAAAGAAAGCTGCCACCATGTTGTGAAGAAGCCCAAGCCACATGGCGAGGCCACATGAGGGTGTTCTGGCTGACAGCTGCTGCTGGGCTCTCAGTAAACAGCCAGAGTCAATCACTAGATCGTGGTGAACTGAGACTTCAGATCTTTCCAGCCCTTGGCCTTTGAGTCTTAGAGTTGAGGTCCCAGACATGTAACAGAGAACATCCAGCCTTGCTGTGCCCTGTCTGACTTTCTCACCCACAGAAATTTAGAGATGCTAACTATTCTTGTTTTAGCTAGTAAGTGTTGGACTAACTTGTTACACAGCATTGGATAATTAATACCATGTGTTGTTCAGGCTCGGTGGCTCATGCCTATAATCCCGGCACTTTGGGAAGTGGAGGTGGGTGGATCACGAGGTCTGGAGTTCAAGACCAGCCTGGCCAACATGGTGAAACCCTGTCTCTACTAAAAACACAAAAATTAGCCGGGCATGGTGGCGCGTACCTGTAGTCCCAGCTACTCGGGAGGCTGAAGCAAAAGAATCGCTTGAACCCGGGAGGCAGAGGTTGCAGTGAGCCGAGATTGTGCCACTGCACTTTAGCCTGGGTGACAGAGCAAGACTCTGTCTCAAAAAAAAAAAAAAAGAAAAAAAAAAGAAGTGGAAGAGGATATGCATCAGGCAAGGGGGCTTTTAAATAGATTAGAAAATGGTGAAACTAGAAAGAGATGTGTGTAACCCAAAAGCCCAGAGCCCAGAGAGAACAAGTGACTTATCTGGTGTGGCACAGCTTGTGAATTGGTCTCAGATCCTAGGTCTTTCATCAAACCCTCCCATGATTCCCCACACCTATGCCCTGGGAATAACACCTCCAACAGACACTTGGGTAACTCCTTATTTGGCTCAAAGCTTTCATGACCATTATTCCCCTCCCTTATTTTTTTTTTTTCTGAGATAGAGTCTTGCTTTGTCACCTGGGCTGGAATGCAGTGGCTTGATCTCTGCTCACTGCAGCCTCTGCCTCCCTGGTTCAAGCGATTCTCTGCCTCTGTTTCCTGAGGAGCTGGGATTACAGGTGCCCGCCACCATGCCTGGCTAATTTTTGTATTTTTAGTAGAGATGGGGTTTCACCATGTTGACCAGGCTGGCCTCCAACTCCTGACCTCAAGTGATCCGCCTGCCTCGGCCTCGAAAAGTGTTGTGATTACAGGGGTGAGCTACTGCACCCAGCTCTCATGACAATTATTCTGTTTGCTGTCTTCACAAAAACCATGGAAGAAGTTAGGATGAGTATGATTTCTATTTTACAGAAGAAGAAAGGATGCATGAGAAAGCTAGGCAAATGACGTACCTAGTACAGGAGCAGGCACATCCAAGCTGCTGGGTACAAGTCACTTTGATGATGACAAGGATGATGATAATGATTCCTAACTCACATCAAGTATCACTTTTGTTATCGTCACACTCTGGACTAATGGTCTGGAAATGAACGCACATGGTCTTAGGGCATCAACACTCATATTAATCTGCTCTGACTCATTTTCTATTCTTGTGACACAGAAGCTAGAGTGAAATTCCCAGAGAGGAGAGTCTGTTGATGTAGCTTGGATCCTTGGCCTACTCCTTTGCTAGAGGAGGATGGGGAATTTTAGTAGCCAAGACTACAGGTGGTGGGGGAGAAGGACTGCCTTAAAGGTAAATGGTGTGCTGTTCGGGGCATGGAGGTACACAGGCATAGATGTGTTTATAAAAGGTAGCTGCTCTGGACTGTTCAGTACGGTGGCCAGAGTCGTATGTGTCTATTTGAATTTGAATTTAGTTAACATTAAATAGAATTAAAAGTTCAGTTCCTCCAATCATACTAACCATATTTCAAGTACTCAGTAGCCATTATGGCTCATGGATACCGTCATGGATAGCACAGATTATAGAACATTTCCATCATTGCAGAAATTTCTATTGACCAGTGCTGCTCTGCGATTCTTTCTTGGGATTAAACTCCTTTTCTTCTTCTCATAAATTATGAACATGAAAACAGCGAAAAGGTGAGTCAGAATCTTCATTCATTTATTCAACAAACACATACTAAGTGTCTACTCTGAATCATACATGGTTGTAGGCACCAGGGATGCCTGGGAGGGAACTTGGACAGCTTCTGCTGCAGTGGAGCTTACGTTAGGATCACCCAAGGAGCTCTTCAAATTCTTGGTACTCAGGCTGCATCCTGCAGAAACCCTGATGGAACTGGTTTGGAGTGGGGCTTGGTACCCATAGTTTAGAAACGATCCCCAGGTAATGCGAATGGTAGCTGCACTTGGAACCACTGAATCTGGTCTAGACTGTGAAACGATTTGCTTCAGGTCACCTGAAAACCTGAATTTGCATGGTTCTGACTTCCACTCTGGGGTTCACACGACAAAATTAGACAGTTCTTCATGGACTTGGCATCTGTCTGAATTGACTGCTAAATTATTAGAGAATAAGTCTATTTTTCGCCAGGCGTGGTGGCTCACACCTGTAATCCTAGCACTTTGGGAGGCCGAGGCAGGTGGATCACCTGAGGTCAGTAGTTCCAGACCAGCCTGACCAACATGGTGAAACCCTATCTCTACTAAAAATACAAAATTAGCCAGGGATGATGGTGCATGCCTGTAATCCCAGCTATTCAGGAGGCTGAGACAGGAGAATTGCTTGAACCCAGGAGGTGGAGGTTGCAGTGAGCTGAGATCTCACCACTACACTCCAGCCTGGGTAACTGAGTGAGACTCCATATTAAAAAAAAAAATTGGATCACATATTCTTTTCCAGTTGCCTGACCATTTGGAGAGAAAAAAAAAAGAGAATAAGTCTATTTTTCCTTAATTCAAACAGAATCCAATTCACTTCAAATAAAGTGCCAATAGGCCTTCTGATTTGGGGTTCATTTTACATCACTTCTTTCTCAAACTGTTCGTCCATTTTGTGTCTGGAACTGAATTATTCAGCCAGGTGAGTGAAAGCCTATAAAAATAGCTCCTCTTTACTGAGCACCGAGTGTAGGTCAGGTCCTTTACCTGCAGTGTTTCATTTAGTCCCTGGGACAATCTTGCAGGGTAGGTGTTGCTGACATCACTTTACAGGTAGGCAAACTGAGATTCAAAGCCATTAAGGATTATAATTTGTCCAGGGCGTCACCACTGAGATTACAACTTCAGAGTTCATGTTCTGTCCCCTACACAACCCTGCAACTACCCCACAGCCGACAGCTTGAGGCAGCTGGCAGATGGCAGCATTCTGCTCTGGCCTCACATAGGAAGGAAAGCTTTGCGCTGGTAAAGCTCCAGATATGATCCAGACAACTGTTACCTGAGCTCAGTGAGAGTACTAGGGGCGTGGAGGAAAGGGGGATTTGGGGAGAAGACAGATGAGAGGATTTGGAGTTGAGTTCTTTTAGTTAATGGTTATGAGTGGATTCCTCTTACTGAGGGATTTGGAAGAAGCAGCTAAGAGCAATGTGGCACCTGAAGCAGTTAGCTCTAAAACACCGAACGATGATGATGCATGCTTGGTATAAGCATTATCTATTCTTGGCCCGGATTCCCGTGGGCTGGCAGAGTGTCTGTGTCGCCATGTATCTTTGCAATCTGATCCCTGCCTGATACTTCCTGGGCAGGCTGGCCTGGCCTCCAGGGTCCCAGAAGGGCCAGGACTCATTGTGTCCATTCTAAAGAACTCTAACAGAAAGATCTCACCCCTGCATTCTCTGGGGGCCACCTTATACAGTAGTAGGAGATCCAGGCCTTGACAGGCAGCAAGGGCTGGTCTTAGAATGGTTCAGGGATTGTCTGCGTTGCATTCGGCAGGTTCATGTGGGACCAAAGCCACGACTGGTCGTAGAAAGAGTGCAGAATAGCACAGCTCGAAAGACCCTTAAAGATTTTCTTGTCTAGCTCTCATTTCACATACAAAATACTAAGGCTCAGAGAAGTGACAGGATTTAGGATTACGCAGCCAGCTGGTGGTGAGATTACACTTGAACTCAGGGCTCTCCTTATTCCTGGCCCAGTCTACCTTTCCTGATATATCCACTAGCAGGGGAGAAGTTGATAGTAGGTGAGCCCGCCCTTTTTTTTTTTTGATATGAAGCCTCACTGTGTTGCCAGGCTGGAGTGCAGTGGCGCGATCTCGGTTCACTGCAACCACCACCTCCTTGGTTTAAGTGACTCTACTGCCTCAACCTCCCCAGTAGCTGGGACTACAGGCACACGCCACCATGCCCGGCTAATTTTTTTCTATTTTTTAGTAGAGACAGGGTTTCACTATGTTGGCCAGACTGGTCTTGAACTCCTGACCTCGTGATCCATCCACCTTGGCCTTCCAAAGTGCTGGGATTACAGGCATGAGCCATTACACTCAGCTGTAGGTGAGCCCTTGAAAGCGCTACAAGGGATAGAGAAGGCCTTCCCACGTTTGTTTCAGGGTGCAGCCAAGCTGTGTGTATCAGTTGGTGGCTGTGGATGGGGGTATGTATTTAGGAAAGCTCTCTTCAACCTGAAGGGCTGGGTGATGGCCCCTCTCTTTTCCAGGCAAATCACACTCATCCAGACTTGTATCTCTCCCACGGTCAGGAGCCTGGTGTTCCCCCCGACTTTTTTCTCCATGCACTGCAGCAGGTGTTTGGATAGTGGGAGAGTGATCCAGTCCGTCAGCCAGGAAGGGCCGGGCTGTGGTAATGGCTCTCAAACTGTGGTCAAGGCTCTGGGTGTCCCTGAAAGAATCGAAGGCTGATATCAGCCTCCCTGTTCAATGGATAGGACCCGGACATATAGCAGGCAGAAACAGAGAGGGTTCTGAGATGCTGGTGCATCCTGAAGACTAGATCAAAACCATTTACAAGTTGCAAGGCTGTAGGTCCATGAGGTGGGCTGGCTTATTTCTTGAGGCTTGGTTCTCAGGGGAGACTTCATTTAATTCGACAACAGTTTCTGAGTGCCTGTACTGTATGCGTGGCGTAGCCTGAGTTGCTGCAGGAGAGGCAGATATGTGAGACATTGCTGTGGCCCCTGAGGTTTTGTCTAAGATGACACATCCCAATAACTTATTGAACTCTCACCATGTGCCAGGGGCTCTACATACTTTATTTTATGTAATCCTTACCATAATCCTGCAAATGCGCATTCTATTTTCCATTTTGAGGAAATGGCCTGAGAGAAGCTACACAACTGTTCTTGTGTTGTGGCCAGTGAGTGGCTGAGCATGTTCAGCAGCTGTGCCGTTTCTGCTGTACCAGGAGGCCACTAGCTAACCGCAAGACCTGGCAGACCCAGGCCAAGGCTCCCACCCAGGCTTGAACAAGGTGTTTGAGGGGCACAGAGTGAGTGATCTGTTCTAATCCAGGCAACTGAGTTTGGCTCTAGGCACTGTTGATATTTAAAGCCGCACACTGCTTTGTTGTGGGGGCCTGTCCTGTGCACTGTCGGATGGCTAGTGGCATCAGGCCCTGTACCCACTAGATGCCAGTGGCAACCTTTCTCATTGCGACACTCACTGTCAGTTGGGAACCACTGGTTTTAGGTAAGAAAGGGTCTTCAATCTAAGCTTATAAAGATTTGTAGACAAGGATTTTGGCAAACAAAGAAAAGGAAGAAAACACTCATTCATCTAGTGTTTTTCCATTTGACAAAGGGCATCCGCTTAGATTTTCCAGTTTGGTCTTCCCATTTGTCCTGTGGTTGAGTGCATCAACTTACAAAGCAAATTACAGCTGCATACAATTGCCAGTGGGCTGCAATGCAGGCTGGGGGCTTCTCATCCATTGCAAGTTTCCTCAGCTCCTTTGTGGCCTCTGTGTTCAGCCTGTGTTTAATGCCTGTTTTCTGTCCTTCATGTACTCTCCTTCCGGTGGGCTTTTTAGGGAATCTGTTTCATCATCAACTGCCGCCACCAACTACAGAGGCTTATCTGGGGGTTGGCTCTGTGTTAAGAGCTTTGCATAGCTCCCCTGGAGGAAGGTGTCCTTATCATCCCCATTCTGGAGGAAATTAAGGTTAGGAGCGGGAAGCAACATGCCCAATTCACAACCCTGCTAAGTGGAAAGGAGGCAGGAATTGAACCCAGATCTTGCTGAGCCTCCTCTTCACCACTGTGCTCTGCTGCCTCCCAAGAATGCCCTTTACCCATTGTGCTGCCCACAGGGCTCCGTGTACCCCTGTGATGTGCTCACAAGAGAACACAGGCAGCAGCCAGCTCCAGCTGGTTTGGTGGGGGTGGGGTGAAGGGGGACAAGAGTGCCCTTCCTACCCATCAGTTGTGCCAGGGAAGGGAAGACAGTGTTTCTGATGGATCTTCTCTCTGTTGAGGATGATTATCCAGCCTGCTTGACATTCAGCAGTCAGGGAAGGCTTCCCATGAACAGGGCAGAATGCCCAGCTAGGCTGCAAGACAAATGGGTGGCATATGTGCTCCAGCCCAGTGCACAATGAGCTTGTGATTCTGCATCTGCCAGCAGTGAAATAATGCTCTATTACTGTAGGAGGAGAGAAGAAACACAACATTCCAGGCTGGGTCCTGAGATTGCTTTTACCTCTATCCTCATCCCTTCTCTCTGGGGTCATGGTCAAATGCTCCCTGCTTTGGGAACATTAGTTATGAAGCTTGTGGGGGTTTTAGCTCTACAGGGTCAGACCTGCAGGTGCAAACAGGCCCTAGGTGAACCTTCTGAAGGAAACCTTGACATTCCTATTCTTTTTTATTTATTTATTTTTATTTTTATTTTTTAAACCCCTGTCCCCTACATTCCTGTTCTATCCAGCTCACAGAACACTCATTCACTCCCTTATTGCTTCTGAGAAAGATAGGGAACAAGTGATGGGCCCACTGGGATGGCTGCTGGAGGTGAGAGAGAAAGGTGGCGTGTTTACATCCATCACAGACAGGCTGGGATGGGGATAACAAAGATGGTCAGGTTCCAAATTTCTTGAGTTGGGACTAAAGTAGCATCTTGATAATGTTTGCTGGGTTGGATAAAGCAGAGCTTCTCAAATCTGAGTGTGCATCAGAAGAACCTGGGGGGCTCCTTACAGCACAGATGGCTGGGCCCCTCCCCGAGAGTTTCCTACTCAGCAGACTTGAGTGAGGTCTGAGAACTCGTTTTGCCCTTCCTTCCTTCCTTCCTTCCTTCCTTTCCTTCCTTCCTTCCTTCCTTCCTTCTTTCCTTTTTTGATGGAGTCTTGCTCTGTCACCCAGGCTGGAGTGCAGTGGTACTATCTCAGCTCACTGCAACCTCCACTTCCCGGGTTCAAGTGATTCTCCCTCAGCCTCCCAAGTAGCTGGGACTACAGGCACGTGCCACTATACCCGGCTACTTTTTGTATGTTTAGTAGAGATGGGGTTTCTCTATGTTGGCCAGGATGGTCTCAATCTCCTGACCTCGTCATTGCCTGCCTCGGCCTCCCAAAGTGCTGGGATTACATGTGTGAGCCACTGCTCTTGGCCGAACTTGCATTTCTAACAAGGTCCCAGGCGATGCTGCGGCTGGTCTGGGACCTCACTCTGAGAATTGCTATGCTAAAGTATACTGTTCAAAGAAATACAATGATGGCTCTCATACAAGTATAAAATGAGTCTGTGTTGAAGATTTTATTTATTTAACCCTTAGCTAATGAGGAAGCCAGAAAATGGTTAAATCCAGTTAAGGGTAAATTTAAAGAAACTTATATAACCAATAATGCTGAATTTGCCAGTGGACATAAAACTGGTCTGTATACTATAAATTGGAGTGGGGTTATCTTTTCTAAAAATCCATGTATCTCTACTAGACAAAATTCATTTGTATATCTATGGTTAAGAATAATTTGTATTATTGTCAGTTTTTCTACAACTAAACTTCTTCTTTACAAGGTTATAAAATAGCCTACTCAGTAGAAAGACAACCATAAATGTCCATCCTTATGGAATCAGATAATCCTTGGGGAACCCCTAAATCATTTGGAGGACTTGGATTGCTGGTTCCCACCCCTAGAGTTATTGCTGCATGGATAAAGAAGGGATCCAAGAAACTTCCATGAAATGATGCTGGGGTAAATAACAGCAAAGGCTTTCTCCTTTTTGTGTTTTATACGTAATCTTAATATCCCAAGGACTTGATTCTTGGCCATTTTCTTCTTCAGACTGGTGGAAAGAGGAAGGAAATGAGAACCCAGTGGTGTCTGGGACAGGCGGTGCTTGGCAGGTGGAGGAGGCTGAAGTCAAGGTTGGGCTCAGTTAGGGGGTGTGAGTCACCATTCAGACTCAGAGGCAGCTGAAAGTGAGAGTGTCCCATTGCCAGGAACCGTTCCCAGGAAGAAGCCAGGTCTCGCCTTGGTCTGTCCTGCAGTTGAGGATTCCTGAGAAGATAGGCAGGAGGCAGAGAAGCTCAATACGGTGTTAGCTGACACTAAGGGCTGGTCAAGGTGTGGAAGAATTTTCAGTGGCAGTTTCAGGCCGGGCGCGGTGGCTTACACCTGTAATCCCAGCACTTTGGGAGGCCAAGGTGGGCAGATTACCTGAGCTCAGGAGTTCGAGACCAGCCTGGCCAACGTGGTAAAACCCCGTCTCTACTAAAAATACAAAAATTAGCTGGGCATGGTGGTGCATACTTATAATCCCAGCTACTTGGGAGGCTGAAGCAGAAGAATCACTTGAACCTGGGAGGTGGAGATTGCAGTGAGCAGAGATAGCACCACTGCACTCCAGGCTGGACAACAAGAACAAAACTCTGTCAAAAAAAAAAAAAAAAGAAAGAAAAAGGAAGAAGAAGCTCATACATAGATTGAATAAGTCTTTGTATCAAGTCCATGGATTTTGATTCAATCATGTGCTTTTTGACCTTTTTTTTTTCTGTGAGGCCATCTAGTGGCTGTTGGGTAAAACTCAAACTCAGATGGAGAACTCTATTTATTTATTTATTTTTGAGATAGGGTCTCACTCTGTTGCCCAGGCTGGAGTGCAGTGGTGGAATCTTGGCTTACTGCAACCTCCAGTTGCCTGGCAAGAGTGTGTAGACTGCTGCAGGCCTGAGCAGTCTGGCCTGTCCAGCCCATCACAGCCACTGCCAACACCAGTACAGACTGCTTGGGGGCCAGAGATTTGTCCTGTCCCTGCTACTGCCATCATCCACATCATGCCCAATGACCAAAGTCAAAGAACCCACTGACCCACCTGGCCCACTGCTGCTGCTACTGGCACCTGAGCAAATCACCTGGAGACCCAAGAATTGGCCTACCTGGACCCACTTACACCGGTGGCAGCATATGCTGAAGAACAGGCATGTTTGCCCACCATTGCTACCACTGAGGCCCAAGGAGAGGCCCGCCTGAGGACCCCATTCCCAGCAAGATTTCACCATAGCCTTCACTAGCAACTGAATCATAAGTCACTGAGGAAATCATAGACACCATTGATGCTGTTAATAGCCAAAATTTAAAAAAAAAAATGGAGAATATACTCCTGCATGCATCCAGAATCAAAGCCAAAATGTCCTACCCAAGGAACACATCTTCAGGAAAAAGACCTTCCCTACAAAAACAAATTAAAAAATTGGAAAAAGTGACTGTTACACCAGATATGCAGGTATCAACTTAAGAACACAAGATACATAAAAAAATAGGGAAATATGACACCTTTAAAGGAATATGATAGTTCTCCAGTAACAGATTCCAATCAAAAAGAAATTTATGAAATCCTTGACCAGGGGTGGTGACTCATGCCTAAAATTCCAGCACTTTGGGAGGCTAAGGTGGGCAGATTGCTTGAGCTCAAGAGTTCAAGACTCACCTGGGCAACATGAGGAAGCTTTGACTCTACAAAAAATTGGCAGGGCATGGTGGTGCATACCTGTGGTCCTAGCTACTTGAAAGGCTAAGACAGGAGTATCACTTGAGCCTGGGAGGCAGAGGTTTGTGTAAGCCAAGATCGTGCCACCGCATTTCAGCCTGGGTAATAGAGCGAGATTCTGTCTCAAAGAAAAAAAAAGAAATTTATAAAATCCCAGAAAAAGAATTCTAACTAATGATATTATGGAAGCCGAGTGAAATACAAGATAATTCTGAAAAACAATACAAAGAAATCAGAAAAACAATTCAGGATATGAATGAGAAATTTACCAAAGAAATATCAAAAAAAGAACCAAACAGAAATTCTGGAAATAAAGAATTCATTAAATAAAATACAAAATACATTGGAAACCTTCAATAATCCATTAGATTAAGCAGAGAAAAGAATTTCAGAACCTGAAGATAGGTCTTTTGTAATAACCCAGACAAAAATAAAAGAAAAAATAATAAAAAGAATGAACAAAGTGTGCATGACATATGGGTCACCATAGAGTGATCAAATATTTAAATTTTCAGTGTTCCAGAAGGTAAAGAGAAAATGAAAGGGATAGAAAGCCTATTTAACAAAATAATACCTTAGAACTTCTCAAGTATAGGAAGAGATTTACACATCCAGATACTGGAAGCTCAGAGATCCCCAAGGAGATAAAATGCAACAAGTTCTTCTCTGTGACACATTGCAGTCAAACTGTCAAAAGTCAAAGACAAAGAGAGAGTTCTAAAACCAGCAAGAGGAAAGTTTCTAGTCACTTACAAGAGAGCCCTCATCAGACTAAGAGCAGATTTCTTAGCAGAACCGTTATAGGCCAAGAGAGAATAAAATGATACATCCAAGTTCATAAAAGAAAAAAAAAATACTTCCAATGAAGGATACTATATCCACCAAAGTTATTCTTAATAAACCAAGTAGAAATAAAGTCTTTTCCAGACAAGCAAAAGCTGAGGGAATTCATCATCACTAGATTGACCCTACAAAAAATGAAATGCTTGAGGGAGTCCTAGAAGTGGAAGTGCAAGTATAGGTATCATCATGATTAAGACACATGAAAGTATAAAATCCACTGGTAGAGCAAACATACCAATAAAGAAAAAAAGGACTAAAATATTACTACCACAGAAAACTACCAAACCACAATAATAAAAAATGAGAGAGAAAGAAAAGTACAAAGGATATGCAGCACTACCAGAAATCAATTAATAAGTGACAAGAATGAACCCTCACATATCAATAATAATCTTGGAAGTAAATGGATCAAGCTTTCTACTTAAAGATATAAACTGGCTGAATGGATAAAAAACATAACCCAACTATTTGCTGCCTACAAGAAACACATCTCACCTGTAAATACACGTAGATATTCAAAGTAAAGGAATGGAGAAAGATATTCCATGGATATGGAAACGAAAAGTGAGCAGGAGTAGTTGTACTTCTATGAAATAAAATAGATTTAAGTGAAAAATGATAAAAAAAGAGACAAAGAAGGCCGTTGTATGATGATAAAGGTATCAATTCAGTGGGAGGTTATAAAAATTCTTAAAATATATGCACCCAACACCAGAGCACCCAGATATATAAAGCAAATATTACTAAATCTAAATGGAGTGATAGACTTTAATACAATAATAGCTGGAGACTTCAATACCTCACTCTTAACATTAGATGGATCATCTAGGACAGAAAATTGACAAAGAAATTATTAAATTTAAGTTGCACTTTAGACCAAATAAGCCTCACAGACACAGAACATTTCACCCAACAGCTATATAATACTTACTTCTCATCAGCACACGGAACAGTCTCTAGGATGGACATATGTTAGGACAGAAAACAACTCTCAACAAAGTTTTAGAAATCAAAATTATACAAAGTATCTTCTCAGACCACAGTGGAATACAACTACAAATCAGTCATAAGAGGAACTTTGGAACCTGTACAAACACATGGAAATTAAACAACATTTTCTTGAATGGCCACTGGGTCAAGGAAGAAATTAAGGAAGAAAATTTTAAAAATCTTGAAACAAATGAAAATTGAAACATAACACACAGGCCAGCTGTGGTAGCTCATGCCTGTAATCCCAGCATTTTGGGAGGACGAGGTAGGAGGATCACCTGAGGTCAGGACCAGGTTCGAGACCAGCCTGACCAACATGGTGAAACTCCATCTTTACTAAAAATACAAAAAGTTAGCTGGGTGTGGTGGTAGGCATCTATAATCCCAGTTACTCAGGAGGCTAAGGCAGGAGAATCACTTTAACCTGAAAGGCAGAAGTTGCAGTAAGCCGAGATTGCACAGTTGTCTTCCAGCATGGGCAACAAGAGCAAAACATCCATAAAAAAAACAAAAGCAAAAACAAACAAAAAAAAACCCACACACAAGCCTATGAAATATAGTAAAAGCAATGCAAAGAGGGAATTTTATAGCAATAAATGCCTAAATCAAAAAAGTGGATTGAAAATTAACAATGTAATGCACCTCAAAGACCTAGAAAATCAAGAACAATGTAAACCCCAAATTAGTATAAGAAAACAAATAATGAAGATCAGAGCAGAACTAAATAAAGCAGAGACCAAATACAACACAAAAGATCAATGAAATGAAATTTGTTTCTTCAAAAAGATAAACAAAATTGATAAACTGCTAGCTAGGCTAACCAAGAAAAGAAGAGAGCAGGCCCAAATAAACAATCAGAAATGAAAAAGGAAACATTAGAACTGATACAACAGGAACACAAAAACGTATCAGAGACCATTATGAAAAACTGTAACTACAAACTGAAAAACCTAGAGGAAATGGATAAATACAAGATACTAAGATTGAATAAAGAAGAAACAACCTGACCAGACCAATAATGAGTAATGAGATTGAATTAGTAATAAAAATCTCCTATCCAGAACTGGATGACTTCACTGTCAAACTCCACCAAACTTTCAAAGAACTAACAGTAATTCTCTTCAAATATTCCAAAAAAATTGAAGAAGAGGGAATTCTCCTTAACTCATTCTATGAGACCAGCAATAACCTGATACCAATGCTAGATAAAGACACAATAAAAAAAGAAAGCTATAGACTAATGTCCCTAATGAATCTTATGTCCCTATAGAAAGCTATAGACTAATGTCCCTAATGTCTCTTCATGCTTCCAGAGTGAAGAGACAACTTGTTGAATGGGAGAAAATCAAATCTAACAGCATATCAAAAAGATAATACACTATGACCAAATGGGATTTATCCTAAGGATGCAAGGGTGGTTCAACATACCCAAATCAATCAACATGATACATCATATCAACATAATGAAGGACAAAACCATATAAGAATATCAATAGATGCAGAAAAAGCATTTGATAAAATTCAGCATCCGTTCATGATAAAAACTCAACAAATTAGAATAGAAGAAACATACTTCAATATAATAAAGGCCATATATGACAAACCCATAGGTAACACCATACTGAATCTGGGAGAGCTGAAAGCCTTTCCTCTAAGAACTGGAACAAGACAAAGATGCCCATTTCCACCACTTTTATTCAACATAGTACTGGAAGTCCTAGTCAGATCAATCAGGCAAGAGAAAGAAAGAAATAAAAGGTTTCCAAATTGGAAATAGGAAGTCAAATTGTCCCTCTTTGCAGATATAATCTTATTTTAGAAAAACCTAAAGACTCCACTAAAAAACTCTTAGAGCTGATAAATAAATTCATTCACAAGATACAATATTGACATGCAAAAATCAGTAGCATTCTTATACACAAATAATGAATATGCTGGGAAAGAAATCAGGAAGGCAATACTATTTACAATAGCTGCAAAAAAAGTAAAATACTTAGGAATAAATTTAACCAAGGGAGAGAAAGACTTCTATAAGAAAAACCATAAAACATTGATGAAAGAAATTGAGGAAAACACAAACAAATGGAAAGACATCTCACGCTCATGAATCAGAAGAACAAATATTGTTAAAATGATCATACTGCCCAAAGCAATCTACAGATTCAAAGCAATTCCTATGAAAATACCAATGTTATTGTTCACAGAAATAGAAAAGGCAACTAAAATTTGTAAGGAACTGAAAAAAAGCTAGAATAGCCAAAGTGATTCTGGGTAAAAAGAACGAAGCTGGAGGTATTACATTATCTGACCTCAAAATATATTACAAGTCTTTAGTAACCAAAACAGCATGGTACTGGTATAAAAACAGACACATAGACTGAAGGAACAGAATAGAGAACCCAGAAATAAATTCACATATTTACAGCCAACTGTTTTTCAACAAAAGTGCTAAGAACATACATTGGGAAAAGGACACCCTTTTCAATAAATGGTCCTGGGAAAATTGAATATTAATATGCAAAAAATTAAAATTGGATTCCTATTACCATATACAATAACTCAAGATATTTAAAAATTAGAACCAAAACTCTAAAAGCACTAGAAGAAAACATAAGGGAAACACTTCAGGACGTTGGTCTAGGCAATCATTTTATGGGGCCTCAAAAGCACAGAAAACAAATCAAAAAACAGGCAAATGAGACTGTTTTAAACTAAAATTCTTCTGCACAGCAAAGGAAACAATCAACAGAGTGAAGAGGCAACCTGTTGAATGGGAGAAAATATTTGGAAACTATTCATCCAACAAAGAAGTAATATCCAGAATATATAAGGAACTCAACAACTCAACAGTAAAAAACCAAATATCACTACTGGAAAAAAGTGGGCAAAGAACATGAATAGACATTTTTCAAAAGAAAACACACAAATGGCCAACAAGTAAAAGAAAAAATGCTCAGCATCACCATCAGAGGAATGCACATGAAAACCACAGTGAGATATCATTTTACCCCAGTTAGAATGGCTTAACTTACAAAAAAGACAAAAATAACATGCTGATGAGAATGAAGAGAAAAGAGAACTCTCATACACTGTTGGTGGGAATGTTAATTAATACAGACACTATGGAAAAGAGTATGGACATGGCTCAAAAAACTAAAAATAAAACTACCACAGAATCCAGCAATCTCACTACTGGGTATCTATCCAAAGAAAAAAAAAATCAGTATATCAGAGGGATACCTACCTTCCCAAGTTTATTGCAGCACTGTTCACAATAGCAAAGATATGGAATCAACCTATGTCTATCAGTGGAAAAATAGATAAAGAAAACGCTGTGTGTGTGTATGTGTATATATATATTTACATAATTGAATACTATTTCACCAGAAGAAGAATGAAATCATGTCATTGTAGCAACATGGATGGAGGTGGAGGTCATTATCTTAAGTGAAATAAGCCAAGCACAAAAAGACAAATATTCCATGTTGTCACTCACATGTGGGACTTAAAAAAAAGTTAATCTCATGGAGGTAGAGAGAAAAATGATAGATACCAGAGTCTAGGACGGGTGTGTGTGGCAGCAGGTGGTGCAGGGAGATAAAGAGAAGTTGGTTAATGGGTACAAACACATAGTTAAGTAGAAGAAATAAGTTCCAATGTGCAATAGCAGAATAGGGTGGCTGTAGTTAACAACACTGTATTGTATATTTCAAAACAGCTGAAAGAGAAGACTTGAAATGTTCCCAATACATAGAGATGATAAGTACTTGAGTTGATGGACACCTCAGATACCCTAACTTGATCATTACACAGTCTACTCATGTAACTGAATATCACATGTACCCCATAAATATATATAAAAATCATGTGTCAATAAAATATTTTTTAAAAAGAGTGTATAGATGGTTTTCCAAAATGATGTGTTTAGTGCTGTTGGTGAGAAAAAATATCTCAAATTTGTATAAAGTTTTACATTTTGCAAAGTGTTTTCCTTACATATTATCTCATTCAATTAATATTTTTAATGTTTGCTAATTACAATAGCCTAAAAACATCATATATCTAGGAATAAATCTAATAAAACATGTACAAGACCTCTTGATTGAAAATGGCATATAATTATTGAAATAAATGAAAAGCTAAATAAATTGAGGGCTAGACTACATTCATGGGTTGGAAGACTTAAGACTGCAAAGATGTCAGTTCTCTCCGGATTAATCTTTAGATTCAATGCAGTCTTTTTAGAAGTACTAGCAGATTTTATTAAATTTTTTTTTTTTTTTTGAAATTGACAAGCTAATTTCTGAAACTCATATGGAAATACAAAGGGCCAAGAAGAGTAAAGATAAACTTGAAGAAGAAAAAGAAAGTTGGAAAATGTATACTAGAAGAATCGACTTGTTATGAATCTGTAGTACTAAGTCAGTGTGGAATTCTTTTACATTTTACTCATTTGCAGGGTTCTGAAGGCTGAGCCCTAACTGGGCAGAGAATGTGGAAAGCATTTAAGTTTCCACTGCACATCCACCAGTGGGGGTTGATGGTGTCATTTTTGTGTGTGATGGACAGGGCATGGACCCATTCTTTCTAGTAGGCCAGATAGCTACTTTGTTCTGTGAACCAGCAGTTTTGTCTTGTTGGTTGATTATAGCAGGAAGTCATCTGATAGTCTAGCCAGCAGTGCTGTGGATGCTGCATTGTGTCCAATGGGATGTTTAAAGTCGCCAGAGGCTATAGACCCTAGATGCTGCATTTGCTCTCAGTTTTGTGTGTTGCATAAAATGGACCATTTATTTATGCTTACAAATTTCTTTGTTCAAATAGCTTTTCATTTGTAGCAAAAGCATAAATCTTAGGTATTGAAAGTTTAGAAAATGCAGATAGGCAAACAGAAGGACACAAAAAGCAGGCAATCCTAGCGCTTAGAAATCAGGCTGACCTACCCAATAGGCACAGGAAGCACCTAGGGCCCTCAAATGTTTTAATTTTAATTTTTTTAACATGAGAAGAAAAAATAACTGTAATAATAATGAATATATAATAATAAACCTAGCCTGGGTTATGTTCATCTTTATATCAATGTAGTCATCAAATATAATTTTCTACATTTTTTTTTTTAATGGAGGAAGGGATCCAGGAAGGCAAAAGTGCTTAAGGCCCACAGATGTAACCCTGGCAGAAATTACCACTTTTGTTTTCTTTTTTTTATATCACGCTAATCCCCCAGCATCTCATGTATACAATACACCTATGTACACATACACATATTTATATTGTTTTTAAAAATGTGATATTTGCTCAGTTTTATGATTTAAAAAGCTTAACAGTATACTGTTCATGCCTTTCTATGTTATCAAATGTTCTTCTAAAGTATTTTTCTTTAATGATTTATTTTAAATTGTAGAAGTAACACAAACAAGTTTTTTTTTTTTTTTTGGAGTCTCACTCTTGTTGCCTAGGATAGAGTGCAGTGGCGCGATCTCGGCTCACTGCAACTTCTGGCCTCCCAGGTTCAAGCAATTCTCCTGCCTCAGCCTCCTGAGTAGCTGGGATTAAAGATGACTGTTGGCTAAATTTTTTTTTTTTTTTTTTTGTATTTTTGGTAGAGGTGGGGTTTTACCATGTTGGCCAGGCTGGTCTAGAACTCCTGACCTCAAATGATCCATCCACCTCAGCCTCCCAAAGTGTTGGGATTACAGGCGTGAGTCAGGCCATAATTTTTTTTTTTTTAAAGAGAATCTTGCTATGTCACCATGGCTGCAGTGTAGTGATGTGATCATAGCTCACTGTAACCTTTAACTCCTGGTCTCAAGTCATCCTCTTGCCTCAGCCTCCCAAGTAGCTGGGACTACAGGCATGCACTACCACGCCTGGCTAACCGATTTTATTTTAGTTTTTGTAGAGATAGGATCTATCCTTATTGCCCAAGCTGGTCTTGAACTCCTGGCCTCAAGTGATCCTCCTGCCTTGGCCTCCCAAAGTGCTGGGATTATAGGCATAAGCCACTGTGCCCAGCTGTACAACATCATTCTTGATGCCTGTATAGTGCTCTAGTGACTAGATGTATTGTAAGATATTTAGCCTATTTGGGGTGTTTCCAGGATTTTGCTATGATGAATGACACCAAGGTGAACATTCTCCCAGCAAAATAATTGCATCCATGATTATTTCCTTGGAATAAAGTTTTATATGTATAATTTTGAAATTTGACACTAAAGAAGTTACAAACATGCCACCCCAAAATATGCTGACCTGGCATATTGACCATTTTGAATTAAAGGAACTTCAAAAACAGGAGGTACTGGAAGATTCCTCTGACCTTCCTTCTGTTTCTTAAAAGCAGGAGATGAAATTGTCATGTGAAAGATGTCTTCCTTATACCAGAAAGAAAGCATGATTATTGCCATCAAGAATAGGAAGTTGGCCGGGCGTTGTGGCTCACGCCTGTAATCCCAACACTTTGGGGGCTGAGAAGGGCAGATCACTTGAGGTTGGAAGTTTGAGACCAGCCTAACCAACATGAAGAAACCCCGTCTCTACTAAAACTACAAAATTAGCTGGGCGTGGTGGTGCATGCCTGTAATCCCAGCTACTCGGGAGGCTAAGGCAGGAGAATTGCTTGAACCCAGGAGGCAGAGGTTGCAGTGAGCCGATATCACGCCATTGCATCCCAGCCTGGGAAACAAGAGCAAAACTCTGTCTCAAAAAATAAAATAAAATAAATAAATAAGAAAAAGAATAGGAAGTTGAGGCAAGGGAAATCTGTACAAACACACTTTGTTAGACTAACCCTTATTTTCCTAGTCACTCCTCTATCCAATTAACTACCCTAGCCCAAGTCCCTTTGCCTTGTTGCATTTTACTACTCTTTGCCCAATTCAGTATATAAATGTTCAACTCTGTGTCTTTGAGTCTTCATTTCCTTATGAGTGCTCCTGGGCCATGTAAACTTGTATTGAATGAAGTTGTATGCTTTGCTCCTGTTGATTTTCTCTTAGTATGTCATTTAATTCTCAAGCTCAGCTGATAAGCCCTAAGGAAGGTAGAGCTATAATTTTCCTCCCCTACATCACATTATGCTGCACTTAATTTAACAGTGTAAGAGTATCAGTGCAGCGTGGGTCATTTGTAATGCTACCCATAAGATGTCCTGGGGCCTTCAGCAGTACTCAGTGGTCCCTCCTTGGTTTAGGAAGGACATCTTCCAGTGTGATCACTGAAAGCCTGGGGGACCACTGTGTACAACACGTGGTGGAAGCTCAGTAATTATTTGCCAAATGAATAAATAATGAATATAGACTCAGTATGACTCTTGGTCCACAAATTCAGATATTCAAGAATACAACCTTTTTTGTTCTCCTTAAGTCAACGTGGATTAATCCCACTTGTGTAATTGGTGGGACGTTAAATTTCATTAATTACTGAGTCTCTCGGACAGTGTTCCACCTGCCCCAGCTGGGATTACAGGTGCCCACCACCACGCCCAGCTAATTTTTGTAATTTTTTTTTTTAGATGGAATCTCACACTGTTGCCCTGGCTGGAGTGCTGTGGCACGATCTCGGCTCACTGTAACCTCTGCCTCCTGAGTTCAAGTGGTTCTCCTGCCTCAGCCTCCCAAGTAGCTGGGATGACAGGTGCTAGCTGACATGCCTGGCTAATTTTTGTATTTTTAGTAGAGACGGGGTTTCCATGTTGGCCAGGCTGGTCTTAAACTCCTGACCTTAGGTGATCCGCCCACATCAGCCTCCCAAAGTGCTGGGATTACAGACATAAGCCACCACACCTGGCCAATTTTTGTATTTTTTTTTAGTAGAGATGGAGTTTCACCATGTTGGCCAGGCTGGTCTCAAACTCCTGACCTTAGGCGATCCACCTGCCTCAGCCTCCCAAAGTGCTGGAATTACAGCTGTGAGCCACTGTGCTTGGCCCATACAAAGTTCTTTAAGCCTTAAGCACTAAAGACTCATCTGGGATTTGCTGCCAGTCCCCTACCCCACTGGTTACTCTGAGACCTCTGTGTCCCTTTCAGCTCCTGCCTCTGCTGCATCTATGCCACATTTGGGGCAAGAGACTCTTGGGAAATATTGAGGCCCTTAGTGCCTGGAGTTTAGCACCTTTAAGTGTCCCAATAACCATCTGTCTCTTTAGATCTTTCCAGAAAGAGATGCATGGCTCCCCACTGCAGGCTGGGGAATTCTCTCTTTGAAACCAGACCAATTGTTCCATGGAATTGATGTTTATGGTTTCTTTGGAACAAACATAGAAATTGACCCTCCCAGTCTTAAAACATGAGGAATTTACATTTGTCTTATTCAAGTTTCTTTCTCAGGAAACCAACCATCAAGCCTCCCAGACAGTATCAAATAACTGAAATTTACCAGATTACCACATCTGGACAGTGAGATCCCTCACCAGTCATGATTGCCTCACAGATCACCTGCTGCCTGTTGACCAACTCTTTTTTACCTTCTCTAATTCCTGTTTTCCCACAGATAGTTACATTTCTTCCGTGCTGTATAAACTCCTAATTTTAGTTGGTTGAAGAGACAGATTTGAGACTGATCTCCCATTCTCCTTGGCCACAGCACCCAAATAAAGCATTCTTCCCTGGCAATACTTGTCTCAGATTGACTTTCTGTGCAGTGAGCAATGGGACACTTGGCATTCCGTGCCACCAGCAGTGGGACCGCTGGCATTTCAGTAACATCTTCTGTCTCTGGAGCTGTGCCCCACAGAGTTAAAGAAATTAGTCACTGGCTGAGCATGGTGGCTCATGCCTGTAATCTCAACACTTTGGGAGGTCAAGGCAGGTGGATCACTTGAGGTTAGGAGTTTGAGACCAGCCTGGCCACCATGGTAAAACGCTGTCACTACTAAAAATACAAAAATTAGCCCAGTGTGGTGGTGCACACCTGTAATCCCAGCTACTTGGGAGACTGAGGCAGGAGAATCACTAGAACCCAGGAGGCGGAGTTAGCAGTCAGCTGAGATTGTGCCACTGCACTCCAGTTTGGGCAACAGAGCGAGGCTGTCTCAGAAAAAAAAAAAAAGGGAAATTGATCACTAACAAGAATCTTTGAGCTTGACTTATAGGATAGCAGATAAGGAAACAGCTTGATACAATCCCCTCCACTTGCAGCAATAACTGGCTCACTGGCTGAAACTGATTGGAACCAATATGGCTGATTAGAGTCTTCCCAGAATAGACTTACTTGCCCAGTGGGTGATTTTGACATCACAGCCAAAATTTCCACTGCATATTTCATACCAACTCACCCTGAATTTGCACATGTGACTCATGAAGAAACTTGAAGACACAACTGTACATGTTCGAGGGCCTTTCCAAAATTCCTCTCTTGCCGGGCACTGTTGCTCACGCCTGTAATCCCAGCACTTAGGGAGGCAGAGGTGGGAGGATAGCTTGAGCCCAGGAGTTTGAGACCTGCCTGGGCAATATAGCAAGACCCCGTTCTCCACGAAAATTAAAAAAAAAAAAACACAAAAAAAAAAAAAAAAAAAAGAGTAACTTACCTCAAAATTCCTCTCTTTTGCTGCCAATCGCTAACAAATCCCAAAGCTTCTCCTCAGAATCTCTTAAGTATACTGCTTCAAGGCTGGTCTGCGGAGATAAATTTGAACCTGTCTCCTGTCTCCTTGCATGGTTATCTTGCAATATACCTTTCTCTGCAGAAATCTCTGCAAAAATGCCCCAGTGTGTGGCTTTCCATTGTGCATGAGCAACAGACTCAGTTTGGTTCAGCAACACCCCTGGCTACTCTTGTTCCCCTCTTCACTTAGGACACATCTCTTTACTACATTTCCTTAACACTTGTCCCATTTTACTTACCCTACCACCACCAGCAGCAATGGAGACATGGACTTGAGGCTTTTTAACTTTCTGTGCTGCAAAATCTCAAAGGTAAGCAGTTCCAAACAGCCTGGCTACCTGCTTAAAATCAGAGCAGGGATGAGTCTATGGGAGGGCAAGCCCAAATCATAATCTCAAATGATTGTGCCAAAAATGGATTCATAAAATGTTAAAGAGAGTGGTAATGCCTTAGAAAAGAGAATTCTCACTGTGGTGATTGAGCTGGCTTTAGGATGCACATGGTAGTGACACATCTCAGCCATGGAGAAGGGAGAAGTGGGGTTCTTTGGTCATTTAGGTCACTTCTGCACTTTGGTAACACATATACATGCCACAAATGCATGGTTAGGCAAAAAGGTGTTTTTCCTTGTTTAATTTTTCTTTTCTATTTCTCTCTCTTCTGGGATTGGTATTTTCTAACATTAAGCAGATTAATGTGCATGTGTTGCAGATGAGTTGTGTGGTGTAAGGGAGGCAGAATTTTACCCCTATCCGCCCCCCCTACTTTTTTTTTGAGACGGAGTCTCACTCTGTTGCCAGGCTGGAGTGCAGGGGCGTAATCTTGGCTCACTGCAACCTCTGCCTCCCAGGTTCAAGCGATTCTCCTTCCTTAGCCTCCCGAGTAGCTGGGACTACAGGTGCACACCACCATGCCCAGCTAATTTTTGTGTTTTTAGTAGAGACGGGGTTTCACCATGTTGGCCAGGATGGTCTTAATCTCTTGACCACGTGATCCTCCTGCCTCAGCCTCCCAAAATGTTGGGATTATAGGCATGAGCCACGGCACCTGGCCTACCCCTAACCTTTTAAGGTTTCTCAGCTGGGCCTGATAATTAAAGTGACATAAGACAGAGCCACAGGAGAAAAGAATACAAATGTATTTAATACAAGCTTTACATGGCACGGGAGCCTTCATCAAGAATTGAAGACCCAAAGATGCAGCTAGAGGTGAACACTTACATACTGAATTAGAGTAGTAGAGTTGTGAAAAAGTAACTAAATTCAGTGGGGAGGCTAAAAAAGATAAGTCATTTTAACAAGGTCTATACAGAATTCTCTCCTCTAAAGCTTCCATTCTTGATAATAAGACTGTTAGTTTCCTTTTAGTATAGGGAAGGCATCTTTCACATGGGAATTTCATCTCCTACTTTTAAGAAACAGAAGGAATGTCAGAATGATCTTCTTGCACCTGCTGTTTTTCAAATGCCTTTAACTCAAAATAGTCAATATGCCAGGGCGGCATATTTTGGGGATGGCATGTTCTTAACTCTGTCAGTGGGAATGAGACAGTTGGAAACAGTGTGTGATTTGGAGAGGAAGCCTTGCACTTCCTGAGGCCTTTGTTTTGGGTGTGCCTTCATTGCACCTGCATTTCTTGCGTTTCTAACAAAGAAACTTCCTTTTGCAAATCAAAATATTTCAACTGAAGTTATTTTCAACCTGAGGGAAATGTTTGAAATCTCAGCCTTTGTTAGACCAAAGAATATTGTTTCATGAACAGTGATGGAAATAGTCATTTCCTTTGGGAACCCTCTCATGGAAACAAACTTTGATTTTGGAAGCAAAAGTTTTGGCTTTGAAGGTGTCATCCAAGTGTTGCAAGTTTCTCTAATAGTTCCCTGGCCATTTATTGCAGAGCTATGATAGACTGTTTGGATTCGAACTAGAAAGCATGTTCTGGCTAGGTTGGACAATGTTAAGAGGCAGGACAGTACAGTGGTGGGGAGCAAATCCCCTATACTCGGGCTGCCTGGATTTACAGTCCTTGTCATGCCACTGCAAGCTGACTCTTCAGCAAGTTATGTAACTGTTCTGATCTCAGTTCCTGCATCTATAAAATGGGGGTGATGGTAGTATTTACTGCCTATGATTGTTGTATTACCAATTAGTGTATTAAAAAGCACTTAGAGGCTAGCACAGAGGCTAGGCATGGGGGCTCGTGCCTGTAATCCCAAAACATTGGGAGGTGAAGGTAGGAGGATTGCTTGAGGTCAGGAGTTTGAGACCAGCCTGGGCAACATGGTGAGACTTCGTCTCTACAAAAATTACAAAAATTAGTCAGGCATGGTGCTGCACACCTGTAATCCCAGCTACTCAGGAGGCTGAGGTGGGAGAATCATTTGAACCCGGGAGGTTAAGGCTGCAGTAAGCCGTGATTGTGCTGCTGCACTCCAGCCTGGGTAACAGAGCAAGACACTGTTCCCCCCTCAAAAAAATCACTTAGAGATGGCTAAATGCTAATCTAATAAGGGCTGTAGTTTAGTTAATAGTATTGCATCCACGTACATTTCCTGGTTTGATACAGGAGTGCTGGGAAGGGAAGGGTGTGGTCCCTTTAAATTATAGGGAAGCGAGAAGGGGAATGCTGGGTAGAGGAGAGCGTGGTTCCTGACTAGGGCTCCAACCCCACGGACCTAGGTGAGGACAGGCATTTCCTGCCCAAATGTTGCATTTTCCAAGACCACCTTGGCCTGCCATCGCCCCATCCGTGCCTGTAAAAACCCCAGACCCTAGCAAGGCAGAGACAGAAGCAGCTGGAAGTCAAGAGGAGTGCATTGGTGGAGGAACCCACTCACAGGTACTGGCATGCCCGCAGGCCACTGACCGGCAGAACATTGCAGAGTTTGGCTGGGGCAGTCGGAGGAGCGCTCCGGCCGCCGAGAGGCCCAACTCCAGGGCAAAACCATCTCCCTTCTGGCTCCCCTATCTGCTAAGAGCTACTTCCACTCAATGAAACCTTCCGCTCATTCTCCAAGCCCACATGTGATCCGATTCTTTGGTGCACCAAGACAAGAACCTCGGGATACAGAAAGCCCTCCGTCCTCGTGGTAAGGCAGGAGTCTAATTGAGCTAACACAAGCCACTTATAGACGGCTAAACTAATAGCAAAACTAAACGAGCAAACTGTAACACGCCCACTGGGGCTTCAGCTGTAAACTTTCACCCCTAGACACTGCCGTGGGGTGAGAGCCCTACAGCATGCCCGTCTATATGCTCCCCTAGAGGTTTGAGCAGCGGGGCACTGAAGAAACAAGCCACACCCCCATCGCATGACCTGCAAGGGGGACAAGGGAACTTTTCTGGTTTCAGTTGTGATTATTGTACTATGATTATGCAGGACATTATCACAGGAGGAAGCTGGATTAAGGAAGGGTACACGGGGGCCGGGCGTGGTGGCTCACGCCTGTAATCCAAGCACTTTGGAGGCCAAGGCGGGCAGATCACCTGAGATCGGGAGTTCAAGACCAGCCTGACCAACATGGTGAAACCCCGTCTTTAAAAAAAAAAAAAAAAAAAAAGGGTACACGGGAACTGTATAGTATTTCTATGTGCACTTCCATGTGAGTCTAAAATTATTTCAAAAATACTAAGTTAAAAAGCACTTAGAGAAACTGTATTTAGTAGCATGATTCTTTGAATAAGGTTTATCTTTGACGGGAGACTTTGGACTGTAAACTCTCTGAAGTTGAGGACTATTATTGTTTTCCCCCAGCACCTAGTACTGTGCCTGGCACATAATTGGTCTTCAATGATGATTTGCTGACTGAAAATGAATAAAGAAGTTAAGATATTGAGGGTAGCGGCCAGCAGAACTTTAAGCAACAAAAGAGACACAAACCAGTTCCTGCATTAAGGTGGGAGGAAAGGGGTGAGGGTGCCATGCCCAATATTTGGTAAGACCTTCAAAACACAAGCACACACATATGCATGCCTGCACACACACATACACACAAACACATGCACACGCACATGCATGCCTACACACGCATGCACACACACACATGCACCTGCCCCTGTGCAAATTAGGGCATGGCTTGAGTCCCATGCCTGGGTCAGTGGTATATGTAGCAACAACAATAGCAGCATCATGGCAAGAAGATTCCTAAAGTGATGTGATTTGGCAGATGCAGCTCAGAGCCAGTGCTGAGCACAAGAATTTGGGATGAATCATGTTATCTGGATTGTGGGTGGTTTGGTGAAACCAGTTAACAGTTTTAGTAAATAAACCTAGACCATATTTTTCTGTACTCAAATGTTGAATGTAAGGACAATTGTTTAAATATCGTTCTAGTCTACGGAAAGCTAGAATGCTATCTATTTTGCTAGAATATATCCAGAAACAGGGGAAGAGAGTTGATATGGTTTGGCTGTGTCCCCACCCAAATCTCATCATAAATTGTAGTTCCCATATTCCCCACGTGCTATGGGAGGGACCTGCTGAGAGATAATTGAATCATGGGGGCAGTTACCCTCATGCTGTTCTCATGATAGTGAGTTCTTACGAGAGCTGATGGTTTTATAAGGGGCTTTCCCCCTTTTGCTTGGCACTTTTTCCTCCTGCCATGTGAAGAAGGATGTGTTTGCTTCCCCTTCCACCATCATTGTAAATTTCCTGAGGCCTCCCCAGCTATCTGAACTGTGCATCAATTAAACCTCTTTCCTTTATAAATTACCCCATCTCGGGTATGTCTTTATTAGCAGTGTGAGAACAGACTAACACAGGGTCAAATTCAAGAATTAAGCTATGCTTCTGGTATTTCAGGGTCACATCACATAAATGATATGCCTATCAGAACATCACCGAGTTTAAACTGATAATAGTATTTATGATTTGGGACAGTTCTAGAAATTAAAAGATGCTTTGCTGCATTTGTAACTTTAAGAAATGCAAAAGATTGGCCAGGTGTGCTGGCTCATGTCTATAATCTCAGGACTTTGGGAGGCCAAGGTGGGTGGATCACTTGAAGTCAGGAGTTTGAGACCAGCCTGGCCAACTTGGTGAAATCCTGTCTCTACTAAAAATACAAAAACATTAGCCAGGCATCGTGGCATGCACCTGTAATCCCAGCTACTCGAGAGGGTGAGGCAGGAGAATCACTTGAATTCGGGAGACAGACGTTGCAGTGAGCAAAGATGGTGCCATTGCATTCCAGCCTGGGCAACAAGAGAGAAACTCTGTCAAAAAAAAAAAAAAAAGGAAAGAAAGAAAGGAAAAAGGAAGGAAGGAAGGATACAAAAGTTTTGGGTGTGAATTACATTTCTCTATTATAGACAGAGTGTTAAATCAGACTTTGCAAACAATCCGAGGCAAAACTTTACAAGATCTGAAAGCATTTCCCAGAAGCTATTCACATGTCTGACTTAAATATTTTACTCTGTATATAAAATTATAATATAAAACTGTTGTTTCAATTTTTTTTCATAAAAGCCAAATACTTAAAACTCAGTGTTTTGTTTCAATAGCTATCATATCACTGGGGAGGGTAAGATACATAACAAATATTCTAAACTCCTAAGAATGGATGGAAGTATGTCACCTGTCTATGTCTTAGCTGCCCAGGCAGACACTGGTTCTTTAAAGCTGTAAGGGAAGAAAAACTTTACCTCAACCATCTTAGGGTTACTGGCTGGGACTGATAATTAAGATGGCATGGGGAGATGAACAGAAGAAAGGCACAGAGATTTTGACATGTACATGGGAGCCCCCAAAGGAAAATGAAGATCTAAAGAACTGGCAAAACCTAAGTGCTTATATACTAGAGTGAACAAAGAGTGGCAATTGTGGAAGAGTAACTAAAATATATGTGAGAACTAAAAGAACATAAGAGTTATTTTAACAAGTTCTGTATGTACAGATTTCTCTTGGCCTTAACTTCCCATCTCTGATGAGGAGAATATTTCTTTTCTCCTGGTATAGGGAAGGCACCTTTCACATGGGAGATTTATACCCTGTTTTTAAGAAGAAAAGGTGGGGGGTCAGGATGGGCATGGTGGCTCATGCCTGTAATCCCAACACTTTGAGAGGCCTAGGCGGGCAGATCACAAGTTCAGGAGTTTGGGATCAGTCTGGTCAACATAGTGAACCCTGTCTCTACTAAAAATACAAAAAATTAGCTGGATATGGTGGTGTGTGCCTGTAATCCCAGCTACTCGGGAGGCTAAGGCGGGAGAATCACTTGAACCTGGGAGGCAGAGGTTGCAGTGAGCCAAGATCGCACCATTACACTCCAACCTGGGTGACAGTACGAAACTCTGTCTCAAAAAAAAAAAAAAAAAAAGGAAATGGGAGGTTAGTGTACCCCTTTTGCACTTGCTGTTTTCTCAAGTGCCTTTAGGTCAAAATCATCATGCGAAGTGGCATATTTTGGGGATGGCGTATTCTGCCACCCTTTAAAGCCGTGGACTGTGTGTGAGACTGTGGATCTGTTTTTCATGTTCTCCATCCCCTTCCTATATACCATGTTGTTTTGCAAATAGTTGATACACAGTGCATTTTGGTAGATTTTGGAAAGCTCTTCACTGTACTCTGTTAGCACAGATAGTCTTACTATTCAGTTGCATTTCTAAACACTGTCAGTGCAACTATTACAAACACAGTATGCGTTCATTGCAACAAGTGCAAAAAGTACAGAAAAGCATAAAGAAACTAAAAATCCATCATAATTCCACTGTATAGCAATAATCACTGCTGACAGTTTCATATATAACAGTCTCAGAGCTGTTTTTGCCCATGAGTGGATTTATACAGTACACAGTTGATAACCTGTTTTTTTTCTCATTAGAGTCTATAGAATTGCCATCATTAAGTATATATCAACATCATCATCTTTACTGACCGCAGAGTATTCCATTTATGTGTGCGCTGTAATTTCTAAATTGTGAAACATTTAAGGTATGTCCACATTTTCTCTGCTCTAAGCTGCAATTCAACAAATATCTCTGAGCATACATTCTTAGGAAAAAGTCTCACAAGTGGAATTGCTATTGCTTTCAGTTTAAAATTTGATTATACTCCAAGTTGCTTAATTTTTAAGGATGTTGAACACCTGTACATATGTCTAGTTTCCCCACTTTGAATATAAGCTCCTAGAATAGAAAGAAGGAAACCGAATCTTGGAAGTCTCAGTATCCTCTACGAGTGTTAGCACAGCCCTGGGTGTTGGAAATGCTTTTAACTCAAGTCGTAGAACACCTGTGTAAGAGTAGCTTAAATCAAAAAGCCGCTTCATCATCTCCCATAATTAAGAAGCTGGGTGTAGACAGTTCAGGGGTTGGTGCAGCAGCTCTGTGAGGTCTTTCTACCCTTTTGCCTTTAGCACACTTCCTCGTGCTGTCTGAGCACCAGCACATTGTCTTCACCTGCCCCCACCCCTCCGCAATTCAATCTAGAAACAAGGAGGTGGGCAAAGGAACTCTCCTCTTGCTCCTCTTTTTTTTTTTTTGAGACAGAGTTTTGCTCTGTTGCCCAGGCTCACTGCACCCTCCGCCTCCCAGGTTCAAGCAATTCTCCTGCCTCAGGTTCCTGAGTAGCTGGGACTACAGGTGCATACCATTACGCCTGGCGAATTTTTTGTATTTTTAGTAGAGACAGGGTTTTGTCATGTTGCCCAGGTTGGTCTTGAACCCCTGAGCTCAGGCAATCCGCCCACCTTGGCCTCCCAAAGTGCTAGGATTACAGGTGTGAGCCACTGCGCCTGGCCTTGCCCCTCTATTTTTATCAGAGAAAAAAGTATATTCTAAAAATGACCCAGGAGTTTTTCTTTTTTCTATCTCATTGACCAGGCTACTTTTGGCTACGGAAGAGGCTGGGAAGGTATCTTTGACCTTTTATCCCCTACGATGAGAGGCAAGCTCATTGGGAAGGAGTCAGGGAAAGGCTGCTGGGTTGGCCACCAGCAAAAATGGGGCCCAGTGATAGGACTGAACGTATTCCCAGAGTTGGCATGTAATCATCTTCCCCCGCTCCTCCTCATCTCTCAGGGAAGAAAACGAGTTCTTGTGGTGTCACCAGCCATGGGATCTCTGGGGATCGAGTGGCTGTGACCCAGCGTCACCAACTCTGCTTCCTTCCTTAGCGTTTTGGTGGGGCTTTCCTGTTCTTGTGGGTGTCCTCCAGGGGAGGCTGGTCCTACGGGGTCCCAGGGCTGTGGGAGGTAGCATCAGGGCCTCTCAGCAACTGAGAGAGATTTGGGCTACACCCATTTGTAAAGCTCCCTATAAATTAAAAATACAAGAGGAGAACCCTAACAGTGATATAAAGTTTGCAATTCGGCTCACGCCTGTAATCCAGCATTTTGGGGGGCCGAGGTGGGTGGAACACCTGAGGTCAAGAGTTTGAAACCAGTCTGGCCAACATGGTGACACCTGGTCGCTACTAAAAATACAAAACTTAGCCAGGCGTGGTGGCGGGTGCCTATAATCCCAGCTACTCGGGAGGCTAAGGCAGGAAAATCGCTTGAACCCCAGAGTCAGAGGTTACAGTGAGTTGAGATCTTGCCACAGCACTCCAGCCTAGGCAACAGAGTAAAAACTCTATCTTAAAGAAAGAAATAAAGTTTGCAATTTATTTTAAATATTTGCCTCCAGCAGATTCATTCCTTAATACGAAGAAAACACTGCAATAAAATTGGGCACCATGGCCATTAAATTTATGAAAAATACTGACTTAGTGTACTGTAGTTGGTGTGACCCAGGATGGGGACAAGTTCAAAGTTGAAGGTTGAGCAGTCTTCTTTTTTTTTTTGAAATGGAGTCTTGCTCTATTACCCAGGCTGGAGTGCAGTGGTGTGATCTCCACTCACTGCAGCCTCTGCCCTCCGGGTTCAAGTGGTTCTCCTGCCTCAGCCTCCTGAGTAGCTGGGACTATAGGCACCTGCCACCATGCCCGGCTAATTTTTGTATTTTTAGTAGAGGCAGGGTTTCACCATGTTGGCCAGGCGGGTCTCGAACTCCTGACCTCAAATGATCCATCTCCCTCAGCCTCCCCAAGTGCTGGGATTACAGGCGTGAACCACTGCACCTGGCCCAGTCTTCTTAAAATGCAGGTATTTTATTTGGAGGTCTTTGCAAATCTAAATTTGAGGTGCTTCATGAATGCAAATATATTTTGTATTTTTAGTAGAGACGGAGTTTTGCCATGTTGCCCAGGCTGGTCACAGCAAACAGTCCTCCTAATTTCCCTGTGATAGGCCCCAGGGGAAGAGTTAAGGCCCAGAAGGACCCAGGCCTCAGGTGCCACAATTTCACAATTAGTTACTGATTTCCTTCCTGTCCTCCAGTCTCATCTCCCTTCCTCACCAGCCTCCGGTGCTCCTCTCACTTCCCTTTCTCCTCTGCTAAATTCTCCATCCTCTTTTCTGACCTCTTCCTTCCCTCCCCTTCCTGCCTTCCTTCCCTCCTTTGAAAGTTTGGTACACAAGGGCTGTGGAAAAGACTGGAATCTAAGACTTGGCCTGCAGCCAGTAGGGAGCCAGGAGGAACAGCTGCAAGGTCAGGGTCACATCAGCTGCCAGGGGTGGGGGGATATTGTGGGGCAGGGGGCGGTGGTGGTGAAGGAGGAAGTGAGGCTTCCTGGGCTTCCTGGCCCTCCTTGGCAGGCTCACTCCACATGGCCCCTTCTGCACCCCTGTTTCTGCTGAAAGGTGCCAGGATATGCCACCCCAAAACATACCACTTTGGACTATTTTGAGCTTTAGGCACTTGAAAAACAGCAGATGCAAGAAGGGCATTCTAATCTAGTTTCCTAAAAACAGGAGATATGGACTCTTATGCGAAAGATGCCCTCCTTGTACCAGGAGAAAAGAAATATTCTTCGAGTTACTCAGAAAACATTCTTTGTTTGCTGGGAAGACTGTGGTTTATTTTAAAAGCAAAAGCAGCATCTCTTACCCAGTATCACTTTGCTCAGGGCTGTTTTTTCTTAAGGAGCTCCTTAAAACCGAACTCAGGAGGCACCTTCTTTCTCTTATAACCAGAGTGTGTTGGAGGGCAGGCTGCCCCATGCCTAGTGTGGCACTCCCGGCACATTGGTCGGGAGTGGGAGTGAGGAGACTCTGTCTCCTTTTTCCTTTTTTCTTCCTGAGATGGAGTCTTGCTCTGTTGTCCAGGCTGGAGTGCAGTGGCATGATCTCAGCTCACTGCAACCTCCGCCTCCCAGGTTCAAACGATTCTCCTGCCTCAGCCTCCTTTGTAGCTAGGATTACAGGTGTGCACCACCACGCCCGGCCAATTTTTGTATTTTTAGTAGAGATGGGGTTTCACCATGTTGGCTAGGCTGGTCTCGAACTCCTGACCTCAAGTGATCTGCCCACCTCAGCCTCCCAAAGTGCTGGGATGACTCTGGCTCCTTGACCCAGTTTTGGGGCAAAATCCCGGAGCCCCCTTGGCTCTGTGCATCCGCCTCTTTGAGTGTCTACAAAACCAGCTCTCCACTGGTTGTTTTAGAATTTCAGGGTTTTCTCTGTTCTTCCCAAATGTTTAGACTTCAGGGATTGGAAGCTGGGAGTTCTCATGGACTGTTACCAACTTTCTTTCCTTCCACCACTTTCTTCAGTGAAGGGACACAGAGCCCAAGATCTGTTTTAAAGAGGCAGAAGGCATAAAGGGGGCAAGTATCTCAAAAACGTGACCCCACTTCTGAGCGCTCGTCACCTGGTACAATACCTGGCACACAGCAAACGATTGTTAAAAAGAAAAGAAAAGAAACAGAACAAATGAATGCAGGCCACCTAGCTCAGAGCTGCAGGACTCGAATTCAGATCCTAGCCCCCTGGCTGACCTCCCTGTGTGAGTTCCACTGACCTAATCCATAAAGGACGGGACGATGAGTTCATTGCTGGGATTCCTTCCAGCCCCCAAACTCAAGATTTTGTATCCACACAGGAAAAGGAAAGAATATGCTGTCATCCCACTGAACTGGAGCAGGGAAGAAACCTGCCTGGATGATTCAGGCTCACATACACAACCATCTCCAAATACGCTTCCCTTCTGTCAAATGCCAGCTCCTAAATATCACCAGAGCAACCTGTGGAGAAGGCAAGGCTGAGTTTATTGCGTGCCGTGGTAAGGGAGAATACCCCCTCTACAAAGCCTCGGTAGCTTCCCAAAGCGGAGGGCAACATGATTTTTATTGAGACTTTGAGCCTGGTACAAGGCGGCTCTTGCTGTGCAGAGGTGGCATGCTTGGTTGGGGTGGGTAGGATCATGATTGGTAGACACAGCAGAGTGAGGATTTCCAGCTGAGGCACTCAAAGAATCGTGGGGTATAAACTGTCTTTTGATGCTTCCTATTGAAGACCTGTGTGTCCTTCAGGAAGTTCCTGGGATGAACAGTAGAGTTATTTGCAACTTTTATCTTCCTGGGCAAGCATTTTCTGGAATAGTGGAGTTACATTGATGAGAACAGTGGAATCATATAGTCAGTGAGCTGTGGGTAGTTGGATTCTCATCCCAAGCTATCTTGGCTGACTGACTGAATGGCTGTGATGTTCCCTCCACCAAGAAGGCTGACGCCTATGAACGTGTGTACTCCCTTGCCCTCTTGGTCCAGCTGGATTTGGCCCATGGGGGCAGGGAGTAGAGTGAGGCTGGAATATTAATTTCTATTCTCTTTCTGTTGGTGTTACCCAGCAAGCAATGGGCTCACACCGCATGATGCACGCACACGCTAACACCATGGCACCAAAAACCTTGATTGGGAATTGACTAGCAAGACAGGAGGCAAGGCTCAAATCTATGTTCCCTAGCTGGTGGGCTGGGGCAGGTTTTATAGGCAGAGGGTAATGAGGCATGATCTGATTGGATCTTGCAATGAGGTGATGCCGGGGAGGCATGATCTGACTGGATGCTGCCATGGGGTGGCACCAGAGTGTAATCTGATTGGATCCTGGATCCTGCCATGTGCTATCCACGTTTTAAAACAGTCCTTGCTCCTGGGTTCCAACACTTAGGCTCCACTTGTGGTTGCACACTTGGTTCATCTGGGCATGCTCAGGTTATTCGACCTTCAACCTGGGGATCCATGGCAACTGAAAAACAACTGACGACTTTCTTACATAAAAGTCGAAGCAGATTGGTCTGGTGTGATTATACTGGGTTGCCCCAGGTGGGTTGCTTCCCCCCATTTCAGCCCTCACCTCCCATCGCCAGCCTTCTCAATACCCTCTCTCTTGAATTGGGGTAACTGCTCCCCCACTTGGCCTTTTATGCATAAGGGAGCCCAGCTCCTAGTATCCCTGCTGTGCTTTCTCTCATTTCTTTTTCCCAGTGAGCATGTGTTGCTTTTCTAAAGGCATTTCCGTAACATTATACTTTTAAAGTCAACTGTGTGTGAGTGTAAATGCTATTGGAGACCAGGGGATAACTTGAAAAAAACCCCAAATGTTCATTTTTATTGATAAACTTTTTGAGTAAGGTAATTGTCCTTTTTATTTCTTTGAGATGGAGTCTCGATCTGTAGCCCAGGCTGGAGTGCAAAGGTGCAATCTCGGCTCACTGCGACCTCCGCCTCCTGTGTTCAAGCAATTCTCCTGCCTTAGCCTTCCGAGTAGCTAGGATTACAAGGCTCTACCACTGTGACTGGCTAATTTTTGTATTTTTAGTAGAGACGGGGTTTCACCATGTTCATCAGGCTGGTCTCGAACTCCTGACCTTGTGCTCCGCCCACCTTGGCCTCCCACGGTCCTGGGATTACAGGCGTGAGCCACCACGCCCAGTCGTGTAACTAAGGTAATTTTCAAAGAAAGCTAAAATCATGACACTCCTACAAACATAAAGTAGACATGTTAAAATTGTATTTAGTGTATCATTAATGAAGGCTGGTAAGATGTGACAACCAGTTCAAATGAGAAGTTAAAAGAGGCACAAATTTATATAAAGAAAAGCAATGTTGAAATATATTTACAAATAGAAATATGTTTACAAATAGAAAGAAACTGGCTTTCCTTTGGAAAATAGGAAGTAAATTGAACCACCTCAGGATAGAATGTATTTGTATGCCTACAAACAGGAATTATTTACATTGGTATCAGTTATCTACAATTTACAGATTTGTAAAATAGCTCAAAGGCAATGAGTGGCCCAGAGCCCCTAACCCATCGCACTCAGATAACCTGGGAGGGTATGCCCTAAAGGATACACAGTTTTCCAATGAAGTACACATTTTTTCCTACGTGACATTTATTAAGCAGTTAACACTTGCAGGCAGTGATCCAATCCATTGGAGCTGATCGTCTGCTTGGAGATTTAAGACACAAAAGAGCTGAGCTATCTCCCTCCAGCAGTCTGATTAGTGGAGTGTTTATTACACTTCCTTCCAGTGACATAAAGATATTCCAAATTGAGGTCCATCATCAAGCTTTCCTCTTGAGAAAAACAAAAGTTTCCACTGCTTTAAAAGGTTTGAAAGCCAGCAGCCTATGTCCAACAGCTTCATTTTCTAGAAGAGAAAACGAAGGCTCAGAGAGGAAAGGTGGCCTGCCCTGGGGCATGCAATTTGTTAACTGGTGTCTGGTCGGAAGACGGCCTTTCAGGGCCCAGAAGGTGCTCCTTTTCTGCAGTATTAGGTGACACAAAGAGCTCCTGGAAGGAAGGACTTTGGAAGCAGGCTGTGACAGATGGTTTTCATCTCCTGTGCTCTGGAAAATTGCTACCACCCTCTAATTGGACGTTGGGAGCTTCAAGCAAACTAGCAATCTACATTATATCATTGTTCAGTATCCCTAATTATACCTTGGGATTTGGCTTAAGTGCAGCTTAGAGGATGTTCATTAATATGTCGACAGGGACACTCAGCATTTATAAACATTCTTTACAGTAATTGAAGACTCAGCATTGTTCTGGTGTGGTAAGGAAACATGTGCTCTCGGCTGAGAGACGACTTAAGCTAAGGAGGGTAGAGACTGGCGGACTTGGACTTGTCTTCCTGACGTCCAGGTCTGAATTCAAAGTTCTACAATCCTTGTTTTCACTGGCTCAGGGAAGCTCCTTGATAAATTACATGAGTTCAGCTTACGAATGGGCTTAGTTCACCAGAGTCAGAGTGATCTGTCCTTGGCATTTCATAACCCACTTCAGTTTCCTATCTCTCGGCCACCGGTTGTCAAAAGCCTCATATTCTTGCAGCCATGGCCAGTTCCAAGAGAAGCTTTGTCTCCACAGACAGATCGTGGTTCCATCTGGGCCTACCAGAAAGAGCCTTGTGATTCCAGATGGAAAAATCACCACCCTTCGCCCTGTTTCCAAAGCAGCCCCCACCCCGATTGTTTTATCTACAGCCAGCAGCACGAATCCTCCACAGAGTCTCTCCCAGTGTGGAAAGAGTCGCTAATGGGGGAAACAGCTCATCTTTAAACCCTGTGCCATGTGAGTGGAGAAAAATGCACACATCTGGCTGGTTTGGACAAAGAGGAGGACTGGGGCCAAGAAGCTGGGGGCGGGGAGGGGGGGAGGTGTGGGGGCTTGCTTCTATCAAAGAAAACATTAAGAAAATGGCTGTTCTTATTGCAGAGGAAAATTAAAACTTTCCATTGTGACTGGAACTATTCAACCATCTGTCTTTGGCCGGGTGCTGTGGCTCACGCCTGTAATCCCAGCACTTTGGGAGGCCGAGGCAGGCCGATCACCTGAGGTCAGGAGTTTGAGGCCAGCCTGGCCAACATGGTGAAACCCCATCTCTACTAAAAGTACAAAAATTAGCTGGGCGTGGTGGTGCACACCTGTAATCCCAGCTACTCAGGAGGCTGAGGCAAGAGAATCACTTGAACCTGGGAGGTGGAGGTTGTAGTGAGCCCAGGTCGCACCACTGCACTCCAGCCTGGGTGATAAGCGAAACTCCATCTCAAAAAAAATCAAAACCAAAACACATCTACATTTTTTGTTGTTGTTGTTTTCAAAAGACATCCTTGAGGAACCCCAAGTATTTGGCTGGAATCCTCTGGTGACAGCCAGTTTCCTTCCAGGCGGTTGGAACAGAGCTGCACGTGTGTATGTGTGTTGGTGGGGATACAAGGCATTGAGCTGGTTTTCTTTCAACCATAGACTCACTCTCTTGCTATTTGAGAAAGACAAGGGGAGAAGGATAGGATGGGAGAAGGAAATGATTTCTGAATTTTTTTTTTTAAGATGGAGTTCCTCTTGCTGCCCAGGCTAGAGTGCAATGGCATGATTGTGGCTCACTGCAACCTCTGTGTCCCGGTTCAAGCAATTCTCCTGCCTCAGCCTTCTGAGTAGCTGGAATTACAGGTGTGCACCATCACACCTGGCTAATTTTTGTATTATTAGTAGAGACAGGGTTTCACCATGTTGGCCAGGATGATTTCGAACTCCCAGACCTCAGGTGATCCACCTGCCTTGGCCTCACAAAGTGCTGGGATCACAGGTGTGAGCCACCATGCCCAGCCTGATGATTTCTGAATTTGAGGAGTGAAATTTCAGCTGCCAAAGAGTACCTGGAGATGTGTCCTCTCCTCCCACAGCCTCCTCCTCTCCCCACAGCCTCTCCTCACCCGGGTCCCCAGCACTGCCTCCCCTGGAGGCATCTGGGACCTCGCTCTTACTGCTGACTTCCTCCTTGCTCAGTTACGAGGGAGGCCAGCTTTCTGGTAACCTGTTACCCATGTTGAACTTTATTTGGTGCTCCAAAGGGAGGTAGAAATTGCAAAGGACCCCTCTGCCCTTGCATATTCTGCAGATTCCCATCCCACGCCTCAAATAAGCCGTGTTCGTGGCCGTTCTTCCCTCTAGTCTTTACTCTATACCACCCCGGCTCCCTGGCACTTCTTCTCTGAGAACTTTCTCCGTATTCATGAACAGTCTCCCTATGCAATCACCTGAAGAAAATAACCTCCTTGATTACCTGGGGCATTGCTTTCACCCTGTGCTGCCCACCCCGGGAGTCTGAAATAGAACCATAATCACCTTCAGCGTTAAGATGGGGAATTACCTTAAGTGGTTTCAGGAAAGATGTGAGCAGGAGCTACTTAATGGGGTGAAGGTGAGGCTGCCTTGAAGATGAACCTTCCTTTTGGGCAAAGCTTTTCACTTCAAAACCTTGGAAGCGGTAAGCCTAAGAGGGATTTTTATTAACACACCTACGAAGCAAACACAACTGCCCCCCCCGCCCTGTGTGTGCACGCGTGCGTGCATGGTGTGTGCTGGGGGGCAGTGCAGGAGAGGAGGGGGTGCTGGAGAATCTCCAGGTGAGGGGGATGCAGTCTTATTCCCATCACAAAGACCCCTTGTCAGCCCACTGGCTGGGCTGACGGCGCAGGCCACTTCCCATTCGACACCAGCTCTCCTAAGTGGGCCAGTGGCTGTGGCCTTGACTGGGGCGGTTGTGTATTTGCACAGATCTGCCATTTGTCAGAGGTTGTTCCCAGAAGTCTTCACGACAATGACTTTTGTGGGGGTATGCTGGAGGAAGGTAGCTTTTCAAAATTGGAACTTTTTGGCTTGCTAAATGGAAAAGGACTGTGGTTTCTGTCTCTAGCCTAGCTGGGGGAGCCCTAGGCACCCACCAACGGTACCTTTAAAATGCTTTCTTAAAGATACATGTAACAAGCCTGGGTGTGATGGCTCATGCCTGTAATCCCAGCACTTTGGGAGCCCAAGGTGGGGGGATCACTGGAGCCCAGGAGTTTAAGACCAGCCTGGGCAACATGGTGAGACCCCATCTCTACAAAAAATATAAAAAGCAGCCGGGCATGGTGGTACACACCTGTAATCCCAGCTACACAGGAGGCTGAGGCTGTAATCCCAGCTACACAGGAGGCTGAGGTGGGAGGATCGCTTGAGCCTGGGAGGTTGAAGCCTGCAGTGAGCCGTGGTTGAACTGCTGCACTCCAGCCTGGGTGACAGAGAGACCCTGCCTCAAAAAAAAAAAAAAAAAAAAAAGTAACAAAATAGTGATAGCCACTAGTTTAAAGAAAAACACTACCCATAATTTTAACATCCAAATTCAATATAGTAGCTGTTTAGTGTTTTCATTTTTATGTATTAGGTTCCAGTCTCACATTTTACTATCAGTGGTAGTGCCAATGTATGTCTTCTCACTTAGCATTATGCCATATAATCATTTTATGATAATACTATAATATAATTCTGCTGAGTTAATGGAGCATATTTATTATTGTTGAACCTTTCCTCTGGTATTAGACATTCTCTTTTAGTCTCTTTTTTCGTTGCTATTGTAGATAATGCTGAAATTAACATCTTTGGATATACAATTCTCTGCTTCAGAAGAATGAAAGATAAATAACAGGGCTAAGCAGGGGCTGATGAAACTTACAGCAGCAGGTCTCAGATTTTTGGTCCCAGAACCCCTTTATGCTCTTAAAAATGACTGAGAACCTCCAAGTACTTTTGTTCATGTGAGACATTTTTATATTTGCCTTACTATATTAGAAATTATAGCTGAGAAATTCAAATGTTTATTAATACATCTAACAATAACTGTAAAAACCCATTATATGTTAACATAAATTATACATTTTTACCACTAATAATTAGATTTCCTAAAACAAAGACATTTGGAGAGTGGTATTGTTTTATAGTTTTGCAAATCTTTTAAGTGGTCTACAGATTCTCATATCTCCTTCATTCAATCTCTTGTGAGGTTTTTTGTTTTTTTTTTTTTTTTTAGATGGAGTCTTGCTCTTGCGGCCCAGGCTGGAGTGCAATAGCGCTATCTCGGCTCACTGCAACCCCTGCCTCCCAGGTTCAAGTGATTCTCCTGCCTCAGCCTCCCAAGTAGCTGGGATTACAGGTGCCTGCCACCATGACTGGCTAATTTTTGTATTTTTAGAAGTGACGGGGTTTCACCATGTTGGCCAGGCTGGTCTCGAACTCCTGACCTCAGTTCATCTGCCCACCTCAGCCTCCCAAAGTGCTGGGATTACAGGCATGAGCCACCGTACCTCACTAACATGCTGTTTTGACTGAAGTCTATGAAGGAAACCTGTCCCTGCATGGGTACATGATTGGAGAAGGGAGAGGGCTCTCTTAGGGCTCCGACCACACTTTGAGAACCTGTGTCCTGCAACACTCCTCGTGCTCCACAGGGCACTTCTCTTGTATATTTTGCCCTTACAGATTTAGATGATAGAGTGAATCCAATGTCCCCTTTTCTTGAAATCAGGGGCCTGAGAAGCAAGTCCCTTGGCTAAAGTCACCCAGCTGGTTGTAGGGACTCCACTTTAATTTACTTGCTTACGACCAACTTGGATTCCTCATTTGTCCTTTTCCCAGGCTTTGCCAAGGCTGTGAGAGCACAGAGCTGAATAAGGGATCTTGGACTTCAAGATACTCATTAGCCCCAGTACTCACCAAGCTCACAAACAAGGTAAGACAGAAACAAGGTAAACATCCCACCATGTTTATGGAAGAGTTCATTTCTCTCTGTCAGTATTACGTACATGAAGAAAGGTGTAAAAAATCATAATCGTGCTATATGCACTTTTCAGAAATGGAACAGACCTGTATTATATCTCTGTTTTTCTCTCTTTTTTTTTGAGACAAATTCTCACTCTGTTGCCTGGGCTGGAGTGCAGTGGCGTAATGTCGGCTCACTGAAACCTCCACCTACTGGGTTTAAGTGATTCTCCTGCCTCAGCTCCCAGGTGCCCGCCACTATGCCCAGCTAATTTTTTGTATTTATTTTTTAGTAGAAACGGGGTTTCACCATGTTGGCCAGGCTCATCTTGAACTCCTGACTTTGTGATCCACCCGTCTTGGCCTCCCAAAGTGGTGAGATTACAGGCATGAGCCACCACACTTGGCCCTTATAATATCTCTTTTTGAGGAGATTTTTGGGTGGCTTTTGTTTAGAGGCAGAGGGGAATAATAGAAAACCTGGGGTTTACTTTTTGGACTCTCTCTCTTTCTTCTGTAAATGTAAGGTTTGGCAAAAAAAATCACTACATTTTTGTCCACCTTTAACATTCTATGAGTTTTAATGTGTTTGGATACTTTGGAAGATTGGGTTGTTATAGTGCTGGTCAGGATCATTTCTGTGTTAAATAAAATTGGGCAAGCTAGCGAATAAAGCAGAAATCCTGCCATCTAGTGGCAAATGTGTATATTGCTCTTTTGCTCAACCTCTTGGACCGAGTTTTCAGAACCAGAGTCCTTTTCTCGCGGCCCCCACCTTCCTTAATTACAGGGGATTTAATTGCGACACAATTAGACAATACTTAATTGTCTTAGATACATTATAATGAGTGAAGGGAATACACTTGAGATTTGGCTGAACACTGGAGAGGGGTGGTCCTTTGCATTCATAGTTAATTGCTCCAAAAGATGCCTGCGAAGCCTTCATTGGCACTTTGGGCTAAAATTATAAGTATCCATTAGATACTGTGTCTGCTTCCAGACTTCAGGCTGCAGGGAGGGGGATGCCAGCTGGAGGTTTTTTTTTTTTTTGCCCCCTGATAGCTTATTTATTTATTTAGAGACAGAGTCTCGCTCTGTCGCTCAGGCTGGAGTACAATGGTGTGATCTTGGCAAACTGCAACCTTTGCCTCCCTGGTTCAGATGATTCTCCCTGCCTCAGCCTCATGAGTAGCTGGGATTACAGGTGTCTCCCACCATGCCTGGCTAAGTTTTGTATTTTTAGTAGAGATGGGGTTTTGCCATGTTGGCCAGGCTGGTCTCGAACTCCTGACCTCAGGTGATCCACCCCCTCTGCCTCCCAAAGTGCTGAGATTACAGGCATGGGCCACCGTGCCAAGGGGGATTGGTGGAGTTCTCCCTGCAGCTCATTGATTCTTGGGAGTTTACTAGTGAGATGGGACGTAATAAATTATAGAACCCTGGGCAGAGGCTCTGGGCATGGAGTTGGGCAGGGAGGGGAAGTGGCATTTCGGGCTGGGCTTCCATGGAGGAAGTGGCAGGGTGGGCTGGGCACAGTAACTCACCCCTGTGATCCCAGCACTTTGGGAGGCCGAGGCGGGCAGATCACCTGAGATTAGGAGTTCGAGGCCAGCCTGACCCATATGGTAAAACCTCATCTCTACTAAAAATAAAAAAATTAGCCAGGCATGGTAGCATGTGCCTGTAATCCCAGCTACTCAGGAGGCTGAGGCAGGAGGATCACTTGAACCCAGGAGGCAGCGGCTGCGGTGAGCCAAGATTGCGCCACTGCACTCCAGCCTGGCAACAGAGCAAGACTTGGTCTCAAAAAAAAAAAAAAAAATTAAGATAAAGTAAAATAGAAGAATTATCAAACATTTCCCAGTGGCCAGGCCCTGTGCTGGGTGCTGGGGCTAAGGGTGGAAGGAACAGTCTCTACCCTGGTGGAATTTACAGTCTAGAGATGAAGACATTGAACAAATAATCATACAGCCATGCACCACATAGCAATGTTTTGGCCAACCACAGCCTGCAGATACAACAGTGATCCCACATGGTTGTAATGGAGCTGAATTACATAGCTTAGTGAGGTCATAGCTATGGCAATGTCCTAGCTCAATGCTTTACTCACAGGTTTGCGGTGATGCTGATGTAAACTAACCCACTGTGCTCTCAGACTTATAAACGTCTATCGCATACAATGACATACAGTACATAATACTTAATAACAAATGACTATATTACTCCTTTACATATTTACTATACTGTACTTTTCACTGTCATTTTAGAATGTATTTCTTCTACTTACAAAATAAAAAAGTTAACCGTAAATCAGCCTCAGGCAGGTCCTTCAGGAGGTATTCCAGAAATCACTGTTGTCATAGGAGATGACAGCTCCATGCATGCTATTGTCCCTGAAGACCTTCCAGTGGGACAAAATGTGGAGGTGGGAGACAGTGATACTGATGACCCTGACCCAAATGTGTGTAATATGTGTGTTCGTGACTTCATTCTAAGAAAATGTTTTGTACGGATGTATGTACAATATGTTTGAGTTTTAAGCTAAGTGTTATTTCAAGAGTCAAACAGTTACAGAATAAACAAAAAGTTTATAAGGTAAAAAAAAAGTTACAGTAAGATGAGGTTAATTTATTATTATTATTTTTTTTTGAGACAGAGTTTAGCTCTTTCGCCCAGGCTGGAGTGAAATGGCATGATCTTGGCTTAACCTCTGCCCCCTGGGTTCAAGCGATTCTTCTGCCTCAGCCTCCCAAGTAGCTGGGATTACAGGTGCCTACCACCACACCTGGCTACTTTTTGTATTTTTAGTAGAGATGGGGTTTTGCCATGTTGGCCAGGCTGATCTCGAACTCCTGACCTCAGGTGATCCGCCCACCTCAGCCTGCCAAAGTGCTGGGATTACAGGCATGGGCCACCGTGCCCAGCTGAAGTTCATCTATTATTGAAGAAAACAAATGTTTTTAAAAACAAATTTAGTGTAGCCTAAGTGTGCGGTGCTGATCTTCAGGAGTGCACGGTCATGTGTTAGACCTTTGCATTCACTCCCCACTCACTCACAGACTCACCCAGCGCAGCTTCCAGGCCTGCAAGCTCCCTTCATAGTAAGTACCCTCTACAGATGGACCATTTTTTTCTCTTTCATACTGTGTTTTTATGCACCTTTCCTAGGTTTAGATACGTTTAGATACAAAAAGACCTGCAGTATTCAGCAAAGGAACGTGCTGTACAGGTTTGCAGCCTGGGAGCAGTAGGACCGTGTGGCCGAGGTGTGCAGTAGGCTATCCCATCTAGGTTTGTGGGAGTGAGCTCTATGGTGCTCACACGATGACAACATTGCCTAACAACTTATTTCTCAGAAAATCATCAAGTGATGCGTGACTGTGTCATATACACTTATGGAGTCAATGGCATTGGTGATCCATATGAGTTAGCAGGGAAAGTGTGTGTGTGTGTGTGTGTGTGTGTGTGTGTGTACACCCATGCACATATGGTTGGGTGTTCCAGGCAGAAACAAAATCAGGTGCATAAGTGCTGAGACAGGCAGGAGCAGGGTGTATCCAGGAAATGAAAGAAGGTTGGTTAGTTCTTCCTGAGAGGGAGGGAGAGAGGACAAGATGAAGCCGGAGCGTCAGGAAGGGGCCAGTTTGCCGCCTCGTATCACCTACCTCCTAGAAGAGTGGGAGGCAAGAAGAGGCACATGATCAGATTTGCATTTTGAGGCCGAGCGCACTGACTCCCACCTGTAATCCCAGCACTTTGGGAGGCTGAGCCGGGGAGATCACTTGAGGTCAGGAGTTCGAGATCAGCCTGGCCAACATTGTGAAACTCCATCTCTACTAATAATACAAAAATTAGCCAGGTGTGGCGGCAGGAGCCTGTAGTCCCAGCTACTCAGGAGGCTGAGGCAGGGTAATTGCTTGAACCCAGGAGATGGAGGTTGCAGTGAGCTGAGATCTTGCCACTGTACTCCAGCCTGGGCAACAGAGTGAGACTCTGTCTCAACAACAACAAAAAAAGGTTTGCATCTTGAAATCTCACCCTGACGTCAGTTTGCTGGACAGACTGCAGAAGGGACAAGGAGGGGCCGGAGGAGACAAGGGGAAGCCAATTAGGAGAGAGTGCTGAAATAACTCCAGGGCAAGGTGCTGGTAGCCAGAGTGAGGGAGAGAAAGAAGTGACAAGGAGTGGAGAGGTTGGGCACAGTGGCTCCCACCTGTAATCCCAGCACTTTGGGAGGCTGAGATGGGAAGATCACTTGATGCCAGGAGTTCGAGTCTGGTCTGGGCAACATAGAGAGATCCCATCTCTACAAAAAGTAAATAAACAAAGAATTAGCTGGGCATGGTGGTGCCTGTAGTCCCAGCTACTTTTTTGTTTGTTTGTGTTCCTGGGACAGAGTCTCACTCTGTCACCCCAGGTTGGAGGGCAGTAGTGCAATCTCAGCTCACTGCAACTTCCGCTTCTCAAGCTGAAGGAAGTCTCCTGCCTCAGCCTCCTGAGTGGCTGGGATTACAGGCTGCACCACTACGCTGGCTAATTTATTGTATTTTTAGTAGAGATGGGATTTCACCATGTTGGTCAGGCTGCTCTGAATTCCTGATCTCAAGTGATCTGCCCACCTTGGCCTCCCAAAGTGCTGGGATTACAGGCGTGAGCCACCACGCCCAGCCAGAATCATTCTTTTAATATCAAGAATAAGACAAGTTTACCTGTTATCACTGCTAATATTGAACATTTTGTGGAAGTTCTTATGAATAAGAAAAGAAATTAAATAATCTGTATGAATATTACCAAAGAAGGAAAAATCATATTTTCTTTTTCTGGTCTAGTAGAATTGAAAACCCAGTCTAATAGCAAATCAGTAGAATTAATAATGATTAAAATTAATAATTGAAATTTTTAAAGTGACTATATATAAGATAAATATACAAAAATCAATAGCTTTTCTCTATATTAACACATGGAGAGACATTCCATACTCATGGATTAAATGATTTATTATAAAAATATAAACCCTTCTAAAGCTAATATATCAATGTAATACCCTTCCAATCAGAATCCCAATGTTTATGTGTTTTTGTGTGCTTAAATAAGGATTAAATGATTTTAATTTGGGAGGCCAAAGTGGGCAGGTCACTTGAGGTCAGGCGTTTGAGACTAGCCTGGCCAACATGGTGAAACCCCATCTCTACTAATAATACAAAACTAGCTGGGTGTGGTGGCATGCGCCTGTAACCCCAGCTACTCAGGAGGCTGAGGCAGGAAAATCGCTTGAACCCAGGAGGTGGAGGTTGCAGTGAGCCGAGATCACACCACTGCACTCCAGCCTACATGACAGAGCAAGACTCTGTCTCAAAAAAAGAAATTAAAAAAATAATTTTAAGCACTCATCTTGTTGATTAGGTTGTTTAGATTTTGACATATTTGCTTAATTTTTGTGCATTTGACCTGTCTCCTACTGAGAATGGTGTGTTTAATTTACCCTATAGGAATGTTTCTCTATTTTTCTTTGCTTTCCCTCTAGCGTCTGCTTTAGATAAATGTAATGTGTACTATCTCCACCAAAGGATAACCACTATCTCGACTTCGAATCTTGCAGATTAATAATTTTGCGTGTTTTGTCTTTAAATAAATGGACTCGTATAGCGTGCATGCTTTTTGGTTCTGACTTATTTTATTCAGCATAATTTTTGTAAGATTCATCCATATTGTTGCATGTAGTTATAGATTGTTCATTCTCATTGCTGTATTGAATCCCATTGTGTTTATATACTGCAATTTATTTATCTTGTGGGTAATTTCGAGTTGGGGGCTATTACAGAGCTGCTACGGGAATTCTTGTGTGTATCCTTTGGTATATATTTGTATGTGTGTCTCCTGGGCATTTGCCTAGGAGTAGAGTTGCTGGGTCACAGGTGGCAATCAGCTTTTGATGTCTCATTCTTAAATGTGAGCAGACAGCCAAGGTCACCGAGCATTTGAGGAAAGCCCTCTGTGTAAACTAAAGACACAAGCAAACACACACCCAGCAAACACACCAACAAATATGAGTGTGCTGAGTCCCAAGGAGCCTCACCCGGTCCCTTGCCTGATGCTCCTATTATCTTCCTCACACACTGCTATAAAAATAAACATTGTAGTGGCTCCAGTCACCATCACTGGACTCGTAGGTCGAATGTACAGTTGGGTCATCGGGCAGGCTTGTCACACTTCTCCACTTCTTTTGGAACCAGATGCCAGCGTGCTTTTCCTTTTTGGCCTTGGTAACATACATGGAGACTATTTCCTCAGCTTAGGTACACACTGTCCTGGTTACATCCATTACACCACATGCCATGAAGGCAGTGCTGGCTGCAGGGCCAAACGGGCTGGTTTCCCAGAGGAGGGACAACTGGGAGGTGGACTTGTCGTTTTTGGCCAAGATGATGTTACTTCTGGCTTCTTCAGTTGCATGTATGACCTAAAGGGCTGATTCTTCAACAGAGAAGTCCAAACCTTGCTAGGAGGAAGAAGTATAAGGAAATCATGGTTATAAGCTGCTTTTGGTCATAGGCTAGTTTGGACCTTGTTGGAGGTAATATTTGCCCAGCACATGTTGTTGGAATTGATGCAGTTATAAAGCTGGTTCTTGTTCTTGACCATGAATTCCAGAGCTGTGTCCTTAATTAGCAGACCTGTAGAGATTGTGCCACAGAACTGTTTTAATCTGGTGTAGTCTTTGTAAATAGAATAGCTAAGGAATATAGGGGAAGAATCAATGCTTTTCCAATACAGAACCTTTGGCCTGGTGCCAGGGAGGGGTCCTTCCCTCAACCTCCATCTTTTTTTTTTTTGAGACGAAGTCTGGCTCTGTCACCACCCTGGAGTGCAGTGGCATGATCTCAACTCCCTGCAACCTTTGCCTCTTGGGTTTAAGCAATTCTCCTGCCTCAGCCTCCCGAGTAGCTGGGATTACAGGTACGTGCCCCCACCCCCAGCTAATTTTTGTATTTTTAGTAGAGACGGGGTTTCACCATGTTGGCCAGGATGGTCTCGCTCTCTTGACCTCATGATCCACCCACCTCAGCCTCCCAAAGTGCTGGGATTACAGGCCTGAGCTACCGCACCCAGCCCAACTTCCATCTTTGAAGCAATGGTGTAGAGAACAAAAACCTAGCAGAGGCCGGTGACGCCTTCATTGGCACAGGACTCTGAAGACTGGGAAGGGAATGGATTAAGAGTCATAGACACAGTGCCCAGCTAGGGACACAGAGCTGGCCCATGCTAAGTTCTAAAGGTATGAGGAGGGAATGAGGAAAGGGAAGCCAACCAGTGACCATTCTCTCTGGGGTGGAGAAGACTTTGAGGGAGGAAACTTTAAAACTTTACTTTTGGGGTACCCATTCCCTGGAGTCCTCTCACCTTGGGCTCTTACTGGTTTATTGTATTAATCTGCCAGGGCTGCTGTAACACAATACCACAGACTGGATGACTTAAGCAATAGAACTGTATTTACTCACAGTTCTAGAGGCTAGAGGTCCAAGATCAAGGTGTCAGCAGTTTGGCTTCTTCCAAGGCCTCTGTCTTTGGCTTGTAGATGTCCTTTCCTCTGTGTGTGAGCATCCCTGGTGTCTCTTCCTTTCTTTTCTTTTCATTTTTTTTTTTTTTTTTTTTTTTTTTAGACAGAATCTCGCTATGTTACCGAGGCTGGAGTGTAATGGCACAATCTCGGCTCACTGCAACCTCCGCCTCTCGGGTTCAAGCGATTCTCCTGCCTCACCCTCCTGAGTAGCTGGGATTACAGGTGCACACCACCACGCCTGGCTAATTTTTGTGTTTTTAGTAGAGATGGGGTTTCACAATATTGGTCAGGCTAATCTCAAACTCCTAACCTCGTGATCCACCCACCTCGGACTCCCAAAGTGGTGAGATTACTGGCGTGAGCCACTGCGCCCGACCAGTCTCTTCCTTTCTTATAAGGACACCAGTCATGCTGGAGCAGGACCCACCCACATGGTCTCATTTAATCTTAATCACCTCTTTATAGGCCTTACTCCCAAATTCAGTCATATTCTAAGGTACTGGGGATTAGGACTTCAGCGTATGAATGTGAGGGTGACACGATTCAGGCTGTAACAGTCATCTGATGAGGAGATGATCTGACTAGGTGACCTGGCACTCCCCAGAGGCCCAGATTCCTGGTATCCTGGGTTAGGTCATGACCTTGAGCAGTGGTCCTGGGGTTCAGGAACAATCCTGCTGATTATGTGTGTTGTGCAGGATCTAAGTTGGGGGAATGGAGGAAATAACCCTTCAAGGAGGTTCCTGTCCCACCCAAGTCAGATTTTGCCATGTGTTCTTCAGAATTGGACTTGAACTTATTGGAGGCCCAGATTCTATCACTGCCAGGTGAACGATAAACACAAGGACAAATATGAGGATGAAACGGCATCTAGCTACCTTGTGTCATAGATTCTCAGTGGAGTGTTACCTTTCAGAAGTGTAATCTTGGCTTACCTCGATCCAAGTATATTCTCTCTTTTATTTTATTATTATTTTTTATATTTTACTTTAGGTGCATACTATATCTGGCATTTCTCCCCATATTATCCCTCCCCCCAACCCCCTGCTGTCTTTCCCCTACTCCCCACCAACTGCCCCCAGTGTGTGCTGCTCCTCTCCCTGTGTCCATGTGTTCTCGTTGTTCAACACCCACCTATGAGTGAGAACATATGGTGTTGGGCTTTCTGTTCTTGTGTCAGTTTGCTGAAAATGATGGTTTCCAGATTCATCCAAGTCACTACAAAGGATACAAACTCATCGTTTTTTATGGCTGTATAGTATTCCATGGTGTATATGTACCACATTTTCTTTGTCCAGTCTATCATTGATGGGCATTTGGGTTGATTCCAGGTCTTTGCTATTGTACACAGGGCTGCAATGAACATACGTGTGCATGTTACTATATAGTAGATGATTTATATTTCTTTTGGTATATACCCAGTAACGGGATTGCTGGGTCAAATGGAATTTCTATTTCTAGATCCTTGAGAAATCACCACACTGTCTTTCACAATGGTTGAACTAATTTATGCTCCCACCAACTGTGTAAGAGTGTTCTATTTTTCCACATCCTCTCCAGTATCTGTTGTCTCCAGATTTTTTAATGATCACCATACTAACTGGCGTGAGATGGTATCTCAATGTGGTTTTGATTTGCATTTCTCTAATGACCAGTGATGGATGAGCATTTTTTCATATGTTTTTTGGCCTCATATAAGTCTTCCTTTGAAAAGTGTCTGTTCATAACCTTTGCCCACTTTTGAATGGAGTTGTTTTTTTCTTATATATCTGTTTAATTCTTTGTAGAATCTGGATATTAGCCCTTTGTCAGATGGGTAGATTGCAAAAATGTTTTCCCCATACTGTTGGTTGCTGGTTTGCTCTAATGATGGTTTCTTTTGCTGTATAGGAGCTCTGGATTTTAATTAGATCCCATTTGTCTATCTTGGCTTTTATTGCCATTGCTTTTGGTGTTTTAGTCATGAAGTCCTTGCCTATGCCTATGTCCTGGATGGTTTTGCCTAGGTTTTCTTCTGGTGTTTTTTATGGTGCTAGGTTTTATGTTTAAATCTTTAATCCATCTGGAGCTAATTTTAGTGTAAGGTGACAGGTAGGGGTCCAGTTTCTGCTTTCTGCACATTGCTAGCCAGTTTTCCCAACACCATTTATTAAACATGGAGTCCTTTCCCCATTGCTTTTTTTTGTCTGGTTTGTCAAAGATCAGATGGTTGTAGATGTGTGGTGTTGCTTCTGGGGCCTCTGTTCTGTTCCATTGGTCTATGTCTCTGTTTTGGTACCAGTACCATGCTGTTTTGATTGCTGTAGCCTTGTAGTATAGTTTGAAGTCCAGCAGTGTGATGCCTCCAGCTTTGTTCTTTTTGCTTAGGATTGTCTTGGCTATGTGGGCTCTCTTGGTTCACAACTGAATTCTACCAGACATACAAAGAGGAGCTGGTTCTATTCCTTCTGAAACTGTATCAAACAATACAAAAGGAGGGAATCCTCTCTAACTCATTTTATGAGACCAACATCATCCTGATACCAAAAACCAGGCAGAGACTCAACTAAAAAAGAAAACTTCAGGCCAATATCCGTGATGAACATCGATGCAAAAATCTTCAATAAAATACTGGCAAACAGATTGCAACAGCACATCAAGAAGCTTATCCATCACGATCAAGCAGGCTTTATCCCAGGGATGCAAGGCTGGTTCAACATACGCAAATCCATAAATGTAATCCATCACTTAAACGGAACCAGAGACAAAAACCACGTGATTATCTCAATAGATGCAGAGAAGGCCTTCGACAAAATTCAATAGCCCTTCATGCTAATAACTCTCAATAAACTAGGTATCGATGGAATGTATCATAAAATGATAAAAGCGATATATGACAAACCTACAGGCAATATCATACTGAACGGGCAAAAGCTGGAAGAATTCCCTTTGAAATCAGGCACTAGACAAGGATGTCCTCTCTCACCACTCCTATTCAATATAGTATTGGAAGTTCTAGCCAGAGCAATCAGGCAAGAAAAAGAAATAAAGGATATTCAATTAGGAAAGGAGGAAGTCAAACTGTCTCTATTTGCAGATGACATGGTTGTATATTTTGAAGACCCCATCGTTTCAGCCCAAAATCTTCTCAAACTGATAAGCAACTTCAGCAAAGTCTCAGGATACAAAATCAATGTGCAGAAATCACAAGCATTCCTATATAAAAGACAAATAGAGAGCCAAATCAAGAGTGAACTCCCATTCACAATTGCTACAAAGAGAATAAAATACCTAGGGATACAACTAACAAAGGATGTAAAGTTTCTTCAACTACAAACCACAGCTCAATGAAATAAGAGAGGACACAAACAGGTGGAAAAACATTCCATGCTCATGGTTAGGAAGAATTAATATCATGAAAATGGCCATACTGCCCAAAGTAATCTATAGATTCAATGCTATTCCCATCAAGCTACCAATGACCTTCTTCACAGAACTGGAAAAAAAAAACACTTTAAACTTCTCTCTTTTTTAAAAGACAGGTTTAACACAAAAACAAATATGGTTGTCTTAAAGACGAGAATCCAAAGTTTACTTTCATTTTAAAGATAAAACTTGAGTCTTCAAAAGAACAAAAGTTTGTCGAAACCTCCAGAAACTCTGGGGTTGTGCTGTTATTCTCTTCTGTTGGGGGGAGTGCCTCTGTTTGAGATGCACTTAGCTCATCCCTGCCACAGGGTTTTGCCCCAGCTATGCCCGTTGCCTGACCTACTCTTCCTCCAGGTCTTCACAGGTGGGCTTCTTATCACTCCATCTCCGTTAAAGTGTCCCCTTCTTTCCTGACCACCCAGTAGTGTGGCTTCCCAGTACGGCCTTCCACGTACTTCCTCAGCGGCATTTATCAGTGTCTGATATTTTTGTGTACATTCTTGATCAATTTGTCTTCTGTCTCCCTCTACTAGAAAGCAGGTTCCACCAGAGCAGGCAACAATCTCCCTCTTTCTCTTTCTTTTTTTTTGAGATGGAGTCTTGCTCTGTTGCCCAGGCTAGAGTGCAATGGCATGATCTTGGCTCACTGCAACCTCTTTCTCCCTGGTTCAAGTGATCCTCCTGCCTCAGCCTCCTGAGTAGCTGAGATTACAGGTGCCCTCCACTGTCCCTGGCTAATTTTTATATTTTTAGTAGGGACGGGGTTTCACCATGTTGGCCAGGATGGTCTCGAACTCCTCACCTCGTGGTCCACCTGCCTTGGCCTCTCAAAGTGCTGGTATTACAGGCATGAGCCACCACTCCTGGCCCGATCTTCTTTCACTGTTGCATTTCAGCACCTAGAACAGCACACGGAGTCAGGCACTCAAAAGGCATTCTCCAATGCTTTGTTGAGTGGATAAGTGAGGAAGTTACCCTGAGTAAGTGGGGCCACTCCATTAATAAGGGTCTTCAATTTGCCAGGACACTGCCTTCCCCAAGCATTCTGAAATGTTGGAAGCTGCTTGTGTTGGCCTTGAGGGTTGGGGTATAATGACCCCTGTTAACTTTAAGAAAAAACCATACACAGTATCTATAAATGTGGAAAGGAGAGAAGAGTTTATTTCTTATAAAGGGGTGCAGCAGGCTGGGGAGGGTGCCTCTAGACAAGACCAGAGACAGGCACTTCCAAGGAGGAAGGGTTGGAGTAGGAGCTTTGTGCTGAATGGGTTGGCTAAACATACATATTCAACAGGTGTTGAAACGGGCTTATAACGTCGGGGAAAATCCACACAGAGACAATGGATCACTCAGCAAGGCTAGTTTATTTCCTTCAGGAAGGATGCAGCTCACCAGCAGTCTTGCCACGAGAGCACACCTGAACAAAGGAGACAGGGGCATCTATAACTTTCATAACCTGACGCAATCGCCCTACTGCTGTGTCTAGTTTCCATTGGCCAGAACGAGACCTCACATTCTGTGCTTGATCTGATTGACTAAAAACTGGAAATTTCCTGAATAGATAAGGGGAAAGAAGACAAGGAAGAAGACAAGGAAGAGGAGTAGTCAGGAGAAGGTCAGGAGGGTTTCCAAATAAGGAGTGGCATGCACCAGGGTTTGGAGCTTGCCCAGTTTTGTTCAGACGTGCTGGAGCGAGTCAAGGTAGCTGATTTAAGACGTAGCTGATTTAGAGAATATATATACATGGGTATGTGTTTATGCTAATAGCAGATAATGATCATAGAGCAAGAGATTGTAACTCCTTATAATGTAGTCTAAGATACAAACTTTGAAGAACTTTCCCATCTCTCACAACAGGTTACAGGAGGAGCTGTGAATGTTCATAAGGTGATCTTGATGCATGTGCATTGAACAAACATGCATGTAAAATATGACCCACTTTGGGGTGGAGACTTAACATTTAAATGTATTAAAAAGAAATAAAAATAAATAATAAATGATATAATGTATTATGATTAGGTCCTATATATCAAAAGGTCTTTTCAGAACCCGGAAACATGCAGGCGTGCAGTCTCTGTAAACTGGCAGGGCCAGTCCATGGTTGCTGGTCTCTTCTGGAGACAGTTACTGAAATCAGTCTCTTGTCCAGTCAAAGCTGTGGTTACGCTGGTGGAACAGGGGTAAGGTGGTCAGCCTCTGTGAGCTGGATGAACCGTAATTTTTTTTTTTTTCTTTTGAGATGGAGTCTTGCTCTGTCGCCCAGGCTGGGGTGCAGTGGCATGATCTCAGCTCACTGCAACCTCCGCTTCCCGGGTTCGAGTGATTCTTCTGCCTCAGCCTCCTGAATAGCTGGGATTACAGGCACACACCACCACGTCCAGCTAATTTTTGTATTTTTAGCAGAGACAGGGTTTCACCACGTTGGTCAGCTGGTCTCAAACTCCTGACCTTATGATCCGCCCTCCTCGGCCTCCCAAAGTGCTGGGATTACAGGGCATGAGCCACTGCGCCCAGACTGCAATTGTTTTAATATTGCTTATCTCGAGGACAGCGCTCTAGTTTAGCTGCTAGAGAAAAAGAAAAACCTTGTGGCAGTTGGGACATAGTTTATTCTTTAAGCATAGGAATGGGTGACTTAACCCTTGCCTGGCAGGGCCTTAGGGTCTGTTCGTAATTTGATGTCTTATTGCCACAAAGCATTTGTTCTGTCAGTTTTAGAATCTATTTTAACATTAAGGCTGGCAGTTGTTGTGTGTGAACCACAAGAGGGAGGGGGTATCACGAGGTGTGTCTGACCTGTCCCGTCATGGCCAGGAAGTCAGTTTTAAGGTTTTCATGGGGTTCCCTTGGCCACAAGAGGATCCATTCAGTCAATGGGGGGCTTAGGATTTCAAGTTTACATCCCAAAGGACAAGGCAGATTCTAGTTTCTAAAGGCTCACAAAATGGAAAGAGCCCTTTCCTTACTCAGCTCTCCTGCTGTGTTAGTCCACTCTCATGCTGCTACAAAGAACTACGTAAGACTGAGTGATTTATAAAGAGGAGAGGTTTTTTTGTTTTGTTTTGTTTTTGAGACAGAGTCTTGCTCTGTCACCCAGGCTGGAGTGCAGTGGCGTGATCTAGGCTTGCTGCAGCCTCCACCTCCTGGGTTCAAACAATTCTCCTGCCTCAGCCTCCCAAGTAGCTGGGACTATAGGCACGAGCCACCAAGCCAGACTAATTTTTTGTATTTTTAGTAGAGACAGGATTTCACCGTGTTAGCCAGGATGGTCTCAATCTCCCGATCTCGTGATCCACCCGCCTCGGCCTTCCACAGTGCTGGGATTACAGGCGTGAGCCACTGCGCCCGGACAAGAAGAGGTTGAATTGACTCATAGTTCCACAGGCTGTATAGGAAGCATGGCTGGGGAGGCCTTAGGAAACTTACAGTCATGGCGGAAGGAGAAGCAGGCATGGTCTTCACATGGCTGGTGGAGAGAGAGAGTGAAGGGGGAGGTGCCACACACTTTTATATAACCAGATCTTGTGAGAACTCACTATCACGAGGACAGCAGGGAGAAATCCACTCCCACGATCCAATCACCTCCCACCAGGTCGCTTCCCCATCTTTGGGGACTACAATTTGACATGAGATTTGGGTGGAGACACAAAGCCAAACCATGTCAATTGCTTTTGTTCAGTTTCTGCCATTCTGGTCCTTGTGGTCCAAGAAATACACCTAAGTGGGGGGCTGATGGGAGAAGGCCCAAGGTCAGGCACAGGAGCTGAGTTTCCCTTCCCATCTACTCCTTTCTCTGTGTTCCTCCACAGATCACACCCCATGTCCTGTTAACCCAGCAGCTGCTTCATACTGTCCATCATGAGAAGGGAAGGGAGCACCAAGGGCACACTTGAGCAGGTCCCCCAGTCCCTGCCATGACATGGAATCTCAGGTTGCAGAGGGGCCTGCGCTCACTTAGCCCACCAAATCCCTTGCCTCTGCATTTAGGAAATTCAAGGGCCTTAACACTGCCAGCTGGGGGCATACATCTCAGCCTAATTCCCAAATATTAATGATATACAGAGCACTGCACAGGGTATTGTGGGTAGGTGGGTGCCTCAAAGATGAACACAGTCTCAGAGTAAGTACGATGAAAGCCCCACGCACGAATTACTGTAACTCAAGAAAGGATACATGGGCCAAGTGCAGTGGCTCACGCCTGTAATCCCAGCACTTTGGGAGGCCAAGGTGGGCAGATCATCTGAGGTTGGGAGTTCGAGACCAGCCTGACCAACATGGAGAAACTCCGTCTCTACTAAAAATACAAAAAATTAGCTGGGCCTGGTGGTGCATGCCTGTAATCCCAGCTACATGGGAGGCTGAGGCAGGAGAGTCGCTTGAACCCGGGAGGCAGAGGTTCCAGTGAGCTGAGATGGCACCATTGCACTCCAGCCTGGGCAACAAGAGCGAAACTCTGTCTCAAAAACAAAACAAAACAAAAACAGAAAGGATATGTGAAAGCAAGTTGTGAAAACAGTGATTCTTTTGAGGCCTTCTGAAGAGACTGGTTAAAGAAGAGATCTTTGTGCAGACGTGGAGAGTGACAGGGCAATGAGCTCTGAATGGGGCATCCTCATCCCAGCAGACGTCAGACCCACTCTGTGACTTTGGAGAAGCCATCTCTCCTGTTTGGGCCTAACTGGGGAGAAAGAAATGCTAGATCCCTAACCTACCTTTTGTACCCAAAAACTTTTGTGAAAGTTCTAGAAGAAATAAAAAAGTCGGGGAAGCTTTCTCAGTGGGGTATAAAACCCCAAAGAAAGGAGATTGATAGTACATGACTCATAAAATATTTTAAACATCTGGCCAGACGCGGTGGCTCATGCCTGTAATCCCAGCACTTTGGGAGGCTGAGGCAGGTGGATCACCTGAAGTCGGGAGTTCAAGACCAGCCTGACTAATGTGGAGAAACCCCATCTCTACTAAAAATACAAAAAATTAGCAGGGTGTAGTGGCATATGCCTGTAATTCCAGCTACTTGGGAGGCTGAGACAGGAGAATCGCTTTAACCCGGGAGGTGGAGGTTGGGTGAGCCGAGATTGCACCATTGCACTCCAGCCTGGGCAACAAGAACAAAACTCCATCTCAAAAAAAAAAAAAAAATACGTCACTGTGGGAAAAAGTACCACACAGAATCCAGAGACTAAGGACCACCTGGAAAAATATATCTGCAGCATATTCATTGGGCAAAAATGTCATTTCATTCTTTTATAAACAACATATACAAATCATTTTCGACGGGACTCATTTCCCCATCTGTATGCACATCTTGGTGAACACTAGGTGACCAGCCTTCATGGACATTGCCCACTCTCTGAGGCTCCCTGGGAGCACACATGGCTCAGGGATGGCTGGGAAGAGCAGGGCTCTCTTACAGGTCTCTGGGAAGCAGCACCCTGCCCGGCTGCCTGCCAGCTGACCCCAGCCGCCGGGTCATCCCTAATCCAGACTGGTTTCTGAGGATGAGGGCTGTGGGGTGGTGCGGAGCAAGATCGGGGCTGTGCCCGCTGACTCTCTGACCTGCACCCCATGTTCAAGGTCCCTGAATACTATTTTCCAGTTGAGGCTAAAGCTGAAGAAAACTGTCAAGTCTGTTGAGCTCCAGGCACAAGGCGCGGTTCTCTCCACTTCCTGAGCACCTCATATGTGTCAGACACTGTATTGGGTGCTGAAGGGTTCCCAGCCACAGGGAGCAGAAGGGTCCTGAGAGGAGACTGATGCTCATGCCTGAACTTCCTACCTGGGTGATCAGCTGGTTCCAGTTTTCCCAGGGCTTTGCTATCTCCCAGGAAACCCCACAGTCCCAGACAAACTAGGATAGTTGGTGACCCTAAGCCTGGCTGAACCTCTGTCTCACATGAACAGCTTTCAGAAGTGACAGATTCTGGGCCTTATCCCAAGAGCTCTGGTTCCCTCCATCTGAATGGGGCCCACAGGTCACCCTGAGGCTAAACAGGTTTGGGAGCTACTGATGTGGACACATTTAAGACACACATGGGAAGTACTTCAAGGCACCTAATGGGATGGCTTTGTAATGGAATACAGATCTGATCACTGGCTGTTTGCAAAGCTCAGTAACAAGAGCGAGGTACAGTAGAAAGAAAGTGACTTTATTTATCAAAAATGGCAATAGGAGTAATGACCAGATTCATACCCAAAGTAACCACTTTGAATTTCTAGAAAGAAAGCAAGAGCTTAAAAAGGGAAACTTGGCTGGGCGCAGTGGCTCACGACTGTAATCCCAGCACTTTGGGAGGCCGAGGCATGCAAATCACAAGGTCAGGAGTTTGAGACCAGCCTGACCAACATGGTCAAACCCCATTTCTACTAAAAATACAAAAGATTAGCTGGGCGTAGTGCATGCGCCTGTAATCCCAGCTATTTGGGAGGCTGAGGCAGAAGAATCACTTGAACCCTGGAGGTGGAGGTTGGCAGTGAGCAGAGATCATGCCACTGTACTCCAGCCCAGGCGGCAGAGTGAGACTCTCTCAAAAAAAAAAAAAAAAAAAAGGGAAACTCAATCTGGGAGGCAGGCAGGATTTGTGTTGAGTACAAAGTCTGTGTGTCTTGTTTCGGTGGCTGTCTTGGGTCTCAGTCACCTGGAACCTGGGTTGGCATCCTCTCAACAACAGCTGGCTTGTTGAGTAGCTGCCTGGAGGTAATAGCTGGCATTTTGCAGCTGGGTCTCCAGGCTTGGTCTGTCTCAAGAGTAACCCCTGGAACTTCTAAGTAAGCACATAGTTAGATACTAGCATATAGTCAGATACATGTGAAGAGAGTATGTAATTTAGGGTTAAAGGAAAGGGCTTCTCCCATTTGCTTCAAGGTTACACCTCAAAACTAGGGAAGAAAGATGAATGGGGAAAAAGGTTTTTTTGTTTTGTTTTGTTTTTTTGAGATGGAGTCTCACTCTTGCCCAGGCTGGAGTGCAGCAGTGCAAACTCAGCCACTGCAACCTCCACCTACCAGATTCAAGCAACTCTCCTTCCTCAGGCTCCTGAGTATCTGGGATTACAGGCACGTGCCACCATGCTCAGCTAATTTTTGTATTTTTAGTAGAGACGGGGTTTCACCCTGTTGGTCAGGCTGGTCTCAAACTGCTGACCTGGTGATCTGCCCACCTCAGCCTCCCAAAATGCTGAGATTACAGGCATGAGCCATCATACCCGGCCAGAAAGTTTGAAAATGTATTTTGAAGTGAAGCTGCCCAGTTCCAATATGAGAGGCCTTAAATCCCAGATCGGCTGCTCTAGCTGTGTCCCCTGGGCAAGGTGTGTAACTTCTCTGGGCCTCAGTCTCCTCATTTATACATAGATTAACAGTGAGACTGATCTCTTAGGGTTGCGGATTCAATGAGCTAATGCATGAAAAGGCTTAGCTGAGTTCCTGTTGTGTGGGAAGTACTCAGAGACTTCACCTGTTCCCTTTACAAGAATCCACATAGGTTTGATGTGCTTTGGGAGCCCAGAGAAGGGAGTGCATAAACTTGCTAGGGCGATCCAGGCGTTAGGCATTTAAGATGGGACATGAATAAGAGTTCCTGAGGCAGCAAAAGGGGAAGAGCGTGTATAAGGACCTGAAGGTTGTCAAGGGCTGCCCCTGTGTCGCTGAGCAGAGGTGAGCAGGGAACTGGGACAGGGCCTTGTCACTGGGACCTGAATGCACAGGAAAGACTGGCACATGGGGAGACATCAAAGGTTATCATCAAGGAGAAATGGGATCAGATTTGTGACTTGGACAGATCATGTTGGTGTGTGGGGTGGACAGGTGAAGGGCTGCTGGAATGCTCCAGGTGAGACACAGTGAGGGTGTGAGTTCGCTCTGGGCAGTGTGGCTCAAAAAGGAAGGTGTCGTCTCACCGTCCAGCCCAGCGCAGGCAGATGAACCAGAGTGGGTGTTTCGCTGCTGCCACTGCCACGTGGCTCTGCAGCCTGGACTTGGCTGACCTTTCACCCCCTGCCTTGGGGCTCGCCCTGCATCCTCTGCGAGGCTGTTCTCACTTCTTCATCTGATCTGATGGCCCAGCTCCAAGTGCACCTGCAGGGAGTGGGTACTTGCCTGGCTTTCATCAGGAGATGAGGAAGGTCTGCATCACACACCTCGTGGTAAAATTCCTAGAATCCCCTCCAAACGTCATCATTCCTGCCTCAGTTTCTCTTCAGGTGTCAGGCACAAGTTTCCACTGTTTCCTTCTTTCTGCCTTTGTGTCTTTTAAAATCTTTCTTCATGGTCCGGCGTGGTGGCTCACGCCTGTAATCCCAGCACTTTGGGAGGCTGAGGCGGGTGGATCATGAGGTCAGGAGATCGAGACCGTCCTGGCTAACACAGTGAAACGCCATCTCTACTAAAAGTACTAAACAGTAGCTGGGCATGGTGGCATCCACCTGTAGTCCCAGCTACTGGGGAGGCTGAAGCAGGAGAATCATTTGAACCCAGGAGGCGGGGATTGCAATGAGCCGAGATCATGCCACTGCACTCCAGCCGGGGCGACAGAGCGAGACTCTAGCTCAGAAAAAAAAAAATCTTTCTTCTTGTCCTGAGGATTTAAACACTGGCTCTCAGCTTGGGGACCCAACTTATTAAATCAAAAGCCCAGTTGTTCATTGGCCCCACCACTTGAGGATGCAGGTTAGGGATTGTCTTTGTATACTCAGACATGTGTATGGGGCACAATTTACCAAAGCACCAAAAAGCAAATGAACAACAGTGACAGCAAACCCCACAGGCTCTCCCAGGGCAGGGCTGCAGAGTAGGGCCCGCATGTGGTACTTCTGTGTGTGCTCCCAGTGGGGTCCCGCACACCAATTTGCAAGGCCTTCCTTCCCACGTGGGATGGCTTCTCCAGAAGTGCATCAGTTTATTTTTATTTATTTTTATTTATTTTATTTTTATTTTTGAGACGGGGTTTCACCGTGTTACCCAGGATGGTCTTGATCTCCTGACCTCATGGTCCACCCATCTTGGCCTCCCAAAGTGGTGGGATTACAGGTGTGAGCCACTGCGCCTGGCCCCAAAGTGCATCAGTTTAAAGGGAAAGGGAAACTTGTGTGTGTTTCTGGGCATTGGTTTTTATTTTATTTTATTTTTAAAAATAAAGACAGGTTCTCCATATGTTGCCCAGGCTGCTGGTCTTGAACTCCTGGGCTCAAGGGATCCTACTGCCCCAGCCTCCCAATGTGCTAGGATTACAGGCATGAGCCACTATGCCTGGCCAGAACTGGGTTGGTTTGTTTATTTGTTTTTAATATGGAGTCTCACTCTGTTGCCCAAGCTGGAGTGCAGCGGCACGATCTCAGCTCACTGCAATCTCTGCCTCCTGGGTTCAAGCAATTCTCGTGCCTCAGCCTCTAGAGTAGCTGGGACTATAGGCATCCACCACCATGCCTGGCTAATCTTTGTATTTTTACTAGAGATGGGGTTTCATCATGCTGGCCAAGCTTGTTTCAAACTCCTGACCTCAAGTGATCCACTTGCCTTGGCCTCCCAAAGTGCTGGGATTACAGACATGAGCCACTGTGCCTGGCTGGAGCTGTTTTTTTAAAAACTGATTTTTAGACCTTGTAAATACTGGAAATTAACCACCTTCCCAGCCCCCACTGGGAAGGGCAGGGAAGGGGAGTGGGGCAGGGGAGGGGGAGAGTTTCTTTCTGCAGACTGTAAGATCCTGGGGCAAGAAGTCAGGCCAATTTTGTTCCATTAGGTATTCATTTAAGAGTTGAATGGGCCAGGCACCGTGGCTCACGCCTGTAATCCCAGCACTTTGGGAGGCCGAGGTAGGTGGATCATAAGGTCAGGAGAGTCAGACCATCCTGGCTAAAAGTAGCCAGGCGTGGTGGCACGTGCCTTGTAGTCCCAGCTACTTGGGAGGCTGAGGCAGCAGAATTGTTTGAAGCTGGGAGGTGAAGATTGCAGTGAGCCGAGATAGAGCCACCACACTCTAGCCTGGTTAACAAAGCGAGACGCCATCTCAAAAAAAAAAAAAGAAGTTGAATAATTGAGTGGGGGTTGGATTTTATTTTCTTCTTATATCTGATACTTCTCTATTTTTAATAAACATTGTGTTACAACTCTTTCTGTAGTAAATAATAGAAATAGAACTCAGGCTAGTTTATACCCTGTAATGGACTGATTAATGGCCACCTAAGATATCTGGTACTAATCTCTGGGTACTGTAAATATTATCTTATTTAACAACAGGGTCAGCCTGGGTGTGGTGGCTCACACCTGTAATCCCAGAACTTTGGGAGGCTGAGGCGGGTGGGTCATCTGAGGTCAGGAGTTCGAGACCAGCCTGGCCAATGTAGTAAAAGCCTGTCTCTACTAAAAATACAAAAATTAGCCAGGTGTGGTGGTGCACGCTTGTAATCCCAGCTACTTGGGAGGCTGAAGCAGGAGAATCGCTTGAATCTAGAAGGCAGAGGTTCCAGTGAGCAGAGATGGCACCATTGCACTCCAGCCTGAGCAACAAGAGCAAAACTCTGTCTAAAAACAAAACAAAACAAAAAACGCAACCATAAAACATACAAACAAACAGGGTCTTACAGATGTGATTAAGATTCTTGTGATGGGGCCGGGCGTGGTGGCTCATGCCTGTAATCCCAGCACTTTGGGAGGCCAAGGTGGGTGGATCACAAAGTCAGGAGATCAAGACCATCCTGGCCAACATGGTGAAATCCCATCTCTATTTTTATATTTTATAATAAAATAAAAAAATAAAAATAAATAAAAAAAATAAAGATTCTTGTGTTGGGAAGATTATCCTGGATTTTTTGGGTGGGCCCTAAATGGCATGGAAGTGTTCTTCAATGAGGGGGGGAGGCAGAGGGAGATTTGACACACAGGAGGAGGCGGCAGTGTGAGCACAGAGGCAGAGATTGGAGCGATGTGGCCACGAGTCGAGGATGCGGCCCCCCCACAGAAGCTAGAAGAGGCACGGGACAGGTTCTCCCCTTCAGCCTCTGGAGAACACTCCACCCTGCTCACACCTTTGAATTTGGCCCAGTCATAGGCATTTCAGACTTTTGGCCTCCAGGACTGTGAGAGAATAGATGCCCGCTGTTTTATGCCACCAAGCTTGTGGTAATTGGTGAAGACAGCCACAGGAAATGAACAACCCCTCCAAATACGGGGAATTTAGAGGCACACGTGCTAAGAAGCCCTGAAGGGAGCTGGCATCCGACACGTTCCAGCCATAAGGCCAATACCCGACCTCCCTACTTCCTGCACACTCCTGCCTCCACTTTTCTCTTCTGCGCTAGATGAGCCTCCACGATGAGAGGGAAAGATGAAGACGTGTCTACACCGGGAGGGAGGGGATGGCAGGGAGGAGGGTAGGGAGCACGCATCTCCAGGTTTGTATCAGTTCTGCAACCCCAGAAGTGAGTTCTCTTTTTCTCCTTGTATCCACACATACACATTCAGGGAAAGATTCTGATTGGTTTTCTTGGGTCCTGTGTGCAACTCTTGGGCCAATCAGTGTGGCCAGGGCTGGGGCCCTGCACTGTGATTGGCAGCCCCAACAGAATCCCATGGACTGTGGGAAGGGCAGCGCCCCACCAAAGGAGCAGATGAAGGGGTTGTTGGGCAAAGCAGCAGCAATAGGGAAATATCTGTATTTGTTCTATAAACAGAACATTGGGCTGGGTGCAGTGGCTCACGCCTGTAACCCCAGCACTTTAGGAGGCTGAGGTGGGCAGATCACCTGAGGTCAGGAGTTCCAGCCTGGCCAACATGACGTCTCTACTAAAAATACAAAAGTTAGCTGGTCGTGGTGGTGCACACCTGTAATCCCAGCTACTCGGGAGGCTGAGGCAGAAGAATCGCTTGAACCCGGGAGGCGAAGTTTGCAGTGAGCTGAGACGGCGTCGCTGCACTGAAGTCTGGGCAACAGAGCAAGACTCTGTCTCAAAAAAGAAAAAGAAAAAGAAAAAAGAGAAAAGAAGGATATTGTAGTCTTTCATAGGCTTTCCCAGAATCCCTCTTTGAGTTTTCAAATCATAGCCAGAATCATAGATTGTTAGAAAGCGAAGTAACAGCAAAGGTCATCTGGTCCAATCCCCTCATTTTACTAGGAAACCAAGGCCCAAAGCAGGAGAGTAACTTTCCCCAAGGTCACACAGCTAGTAAGCTGCAGAGCTGGGGCAGGATCTAGTTCCAATTCATGGCCAATTGCTCTTTCAGCTTCTCTGTCTCTGTCAGCAGTTAGCATGCTATCTACCCTCCAGCACCTGCTACCCTGAATCGGGCCCAGGGTCTGGGCTAAGGAGGGTGGCTGGCTTCTGAATCCCCAGAACAGGCCAAGCCTCCTCTTCTGAACTCTCCTCCAGCCTAGCAGGCTGGGACAGACACTCTGTCTAGAAGGACTAGAAGGACTGGCTCTCCTGGGGACATCTTCCACTTCAAGTACCTGCTGAAGCAGGCCCTGGCCACCAGCTTGTGGCTCAGCATCCTCGGGTGCCTCAGCCTCCTTGCCAGGTCCCTCAACTCCAAGGCCGGGGGGCAAGGGGTGCTACCAGCAACTTCAAATTAGTTCCCAAGTCTGAGAGGAAAATCCAGTCTATAAAGATGGCCCCCCCGGACGGCCCCCAGGACAGCTGGCGAGACCAGGGAAAAGGGCCCCAAGAAACCAGGTGAAGCAGAGAAGGACCCTCCTGACTCCAGCAAGGTGAAAAAGGCAACCAAGAAGCCAGCAGAGATGCAAACGTCTCCTCTCAAATTAGGTACAACCAAGAAGGCCTTCCCCAGCAAGGCAGTGGGGCTAGGGACACCAAGGCAAAGCTGGGGAAGGCTAGGAAGCCTCCCCCCTGCCCCCACACCAAAGCCTTGTAAGACCCTTCCAGTGCCAATGGGCTCAGCAGGAAGTCAAAGGCCAAAAGCAGCAGGAGCAGCTAAGGAGACGCTGAGGCCCACAGAAAAACCAAAGCTGGGAGTAAGAGTTCAAAACCCACAGCCAGCAAGGTCAAGAATGGTGCTGCTTTCCCCACCAGAAAGGTGGTGGCCAAGGCTGAGGCCCTGAAACAGGCAGCTGCCCAAGGTGCTGAGCAGAGGCCAAACACCAAGGCAGCTTCTCCTGCTAGGGGCAGTGGGTCCAAGGTAGTGTCTGCACACCTGACCAGGAAGACAGAGGCCCCCGAGGGCCCGAAAAAGCCTGGACTGTCCATCAAGACCTCGTCATCCGAAGTATTCAATCAGAGGGCTGAAGCCTAGTGCTGGGGTGGAAATGGAGAGAGACTGAGCCTCTGCCCTAGTTTTTATTCCCCAACAAACCCACCTCTCTATTTAATTGTAAGTTATTTATCAGTAAAGAATTTTATTTTTTTCCTGCCCCCTGCCCTCTAAAAGAAGCTCAAGGCAGGAGAGTAGCTTTCCCCAAGGTCACACAGCTAGTAAGCTGCAGAGTTGGGGCAGCATCTAATTTTGATTCGTGGCCCAGTGCACTTTCGTCTTCTCTGCGTCTTCTTGGGTCAGGTGCCTCTGTGTCTGTCAGCAGCCCTCCAGTCCCTGCTACCCTGAAAGGTGTCTTTGTCTCTCTTCATCACTCCACCTCCCTATCTGGGAAGACACAGATGTGTTCTGGAAAAATACACTAAGATCCAGCATTTCAGCCCCAGTTGTGCCACTCTTACAATGTGATTTTTGGCCCCAGTTTCATTACCTATCAATTAGAGAAAAGAATTTTTACCAGAAAGCATCATTGTGAGGACAATGTGGAATGTATCTGAAATTGCCATCCCTGTGAATATAATAATATTCCATACACAGTTGTCAAGTTTGCAATTACAGGCAATGACTTTACTTAGATTCCCTAAGATCGTCTATTTGCAGGTCCTCAGCCCCTTGAAATGAATTTTCTTTGCTACTTACCTAGTTTCAAGCCATCTGCAACTTTGTTCTTCCTTTTTACAAATCCATGTGTTAACTAAACTTTTCTGCACCTTATCATTTTTTTGATATTGATCAAGATCAAACAAGACCAAAATGCTCTTTTGTGGCTTTTTTTCTATCTGCTACTCCTTTCTCTGTGTTCCCATCTAGAAAGAAGCAGCAGTTTCCTTTATTCTCCTCCTTCTTTTGGCAATACTTTTGATGACTGTTTTTCTGAGCCTGTTATGTACTCAGTTCATGCATTGTTTCATTTTTTGCTTTAGTTTTCTGGTTTTTGTCTCCCTAAGATTTCAGTAGTGTAACATTTTGTTTTCTTCTGGCAAAGAAGCTTACATTCTAAAAAAGGGAGAGATCATATCTGAAGTATTGCATTGCTTACAACAATGCATGGTCCATGGAAAACAAACATTGATTGATGATGATGACGGTTAATTCCGGGATTTTTGGTTCTTGTGATTTCACTCACTCAAACTTGAGTCTATACCAGTTTTGTTGGTCTGATTTAAGAAAGGAATGTATTCTAGTTTGAGATTCTACTTGCTTGGTCAGGAATTCTTAGATATGACACACAGCATGATTCATATAAGAAATGGTTAATAAATTGGACTCAATCAAAGTAAAAATTGCTCTGCAAAAGACCCTGTTAAAAACATAAAAAACAAACAAACAAAAAAAGAACAGTCCACAGATTGAGAGAAAATATTTGCAAACTACATATGGGACTAGTATCTATAATATATATTCTAAAACCCTCAAACCATAACAATAAAAAAGTCAACAATTTAATTCGAAAATGAGCAAAAGACATGAAGAGACATTTCACTGAAAAAGATGTGCAGATGGAAAATAAGCACATGAAAAGATGTTCAATAGCACTGGCCTCAGGGAAATGCAAATTAAGGTCACAATGAGAAATTACTACACATCTATCAGAACAGCTCAGATGCAAATAAGTGACAATATCAAATCCTGGTGAGGATGCAGAGAAACTGGATCTCATATATGGCTGACGGGAATGCAAAATTGTATAGCCACTGTCCAAAATACTTGATCAATTAAAAATATATATATATATATGTATATATATATACACCATATGACCCAGAAATAGGACTTCTGGGCATTTATCCCAGAGAAATAACAACTTACGCCTGTTAGCAACGGAATGTATCTGAGTCACGCGGCACCAAAGTACGTTACCAACCGCGAATACCAACCGCGAATCGATACAGGAACTTTAATTCTTGCCTCCTCAGAAGAAAGAATTCGATGGAGGGGCATAAGGAAGGAGAGACTGAGACAAGTTCTACAGCAGTAGTGAAAGGTTACTAGCAGCTTTAGAATAAGAATGAAAGAAAGTAAAGTACACTTGAGGGCCAAGCGGGCGACTAGAGAGATTCAGTGCACTGTTTGATCTTTGACTCTGTGTTGTATACATTGGCATACTTTCAGGGTCTTGCATTGCTTTTTTCCTGATTCTTCCCCTGGGTTGGGCTGTAGGCGTGTGTAGCGGCCTGCTCCTGCTTGGAAGGGAGCACATAGGCAGCCTCTTTGCTGGAGTTGTAGCATCCTCACTTGAGGCATTCTTCCCTTACCAGTCCAACATTCGTAGAGTTAAATGCTGCCATTTTGCCTCTTAATGCGCATGCCTGAACCCACTGGCTCAACTCTGGAGATCTTATCAGGAAGCTGCTGATCACCAGTTTCAGGTTTTTTTCTATCTTTTGGGAAACTGCCTTTCCCTGGTGCAGGCTGTGACCAATAATTATTTTAGAGAGACAGCTGGAGACTGCCTGATCAGGACTTGATGGATGTCTGACATTCCTGGTGTATGTGTGGTGGAGGAAGCCCTCTCCTGCCCTGCTCCTGTCTGACTAGCTACCTACTGTAATGTGTCCACACAAAAACCTGTATATGATTGTTCATAGTACCTTTATTTTTATAGCCAAACTTGGAGACTTTCAGCTGATTCTAAACTCCATATGTAAGTGTAACATAACTGGAATAGTTCAAATAATTTTGAAAAAGAAAAATAATGTTGGTGGACTGTATGACTTGATTTAAACCTTAGTATAAAGTGGCATTATTTACTGAAGATGTCTGGCATCCAAGCAAAATTTACTAAGCATGCAAAGAAGTAATAAAATATGACCCAAAACAACATATTGATAAATAAAACTTTATCAAAAAAATTTCTGCTCTTCAAAATATACTGTTAAGGAAATGAAAAATGAAGCCAGACTGGGAGAAAACATTTGTAAATCATATATCTGATAAAAGCCTGTAGCTAGACTACTTAATGAACTCTCAAAACTCAACAGTAACAAGTCAGGCATGGTGGTGTGCACCTGCAGTCCCCAGCTATGTAGGAGGCTGAGGTGGAAGGATCCCTTTAGCCCAGGAGTTCCAGTCCAGCCTGGACAACATAGCAAGACCCTATTTCTGAAAAAAGCAAAACAAAACAAAAAATCAACTCAGTGGTAACAAAACAAACAATAAAAATATGGATAGAAAATTGGATGTATATTTCACCGAAGAATATACAGATAACAAACACATGAAGAGATTATCAACATCATTGGTTATTAAGGAAATGTAAATTAAAATGTCAATGAGATACCACCACACCTCTTAGAATGGCTAAAATTAGAAAGCATTGGTGAGAATGTGGAGCAACTGGAACTCTCAAACCTTGTAGGCAATGTAAAATTGTACAACCACTTCGGAAAGCAGCTGTGGCGTTTCTTAAAACTTTATGCATACACTTAGATTGTAATTCAGCCCTATTTCGCTCCTAGATACTTATCCAAGGGAAATGAAAGCCTATGTGCATACAAAAATTTGGGCATAAATGTTCACCACTGTTTTATTTATAATAGCTTAAAATTGAAAAAAATTCAGATGACCACGAACAAGTGAATGGATTAAAAAAAAAAAAAGCCTGTGAAATATTTATGATAGACTACTACTCAGCAATAAAAGGAGGAAAAGATCACAAAGGGGTATGAGGAAGCTTTGGAGATGATGGATATGTTTATTATCTTGATTGCAGTGGTAGCTTCACAGGTGTGTACATGTGTCAAAATATATCAAACACTTTACATATTAGCTATTTATTATATGTCAACTATAGCTCAGTAAAACTTAAAAAACAAACAAGTAAACTTCAGAGAATGTGTTACCACAGAACCTGAAACAAAGCAAAGGGTATTTTTCCAAAAGCTCAGAGATGTAAGAAGGAATAAAGAACAATGAAAATGATAACTAGTGGATAAATCTAAATAAATATTGACATCATAATAATAGAACTTATTCAATTTGAAATATATATGGAATTAAAATATATTACAACAATGGCCTATAAATCAGGAACAGGAATGGATTTAAAAGGTTCTGAAGTTCTTGCATTTATCCAAGAAGAGACAAATATAACAGATAATAATAACAGACAAATTCATGGGAGAATAAGTATTGTCAAAATGTTCATACTACTCAAGTGATGTACAGATTCAGTGCAATCTCATCAGAATTTCAATGGCATTTTTTTACAGAAATAGAAAAAATAATCTTAAAGTTGGTATAAAGCCACAAAAGACACCAAATAGCTAAAGTAATCTTGAGCAAAAACAAAGCTGGAGGCTTCACACTTTCTCATTTCAAATCATATTGCAAAGCTATAGTAATCAAATAGTTTGGCACTGGCGTAAAAACAGACTTATAGATCAATGGAACAGGATAGAAAATTCAGGAATAAACACACGCATGGTGATCATCTAATCTTTGACAAAGGTGGCAATAATATATAATGGAGAGAAGTAGTCTCTTCAATAAACGGTTTTGGGAAAACTGGATATCCATTTGCAAAAACAAACCAAATCAAATAAATCAAAAACAATGGAATCAGATCCTTATCTCACACTATACACCAAAAAGCAACTATAAATGCATTAAAGGTGTAGATGTAAGACCTCAAAATGTAAGATCCTTAAGAGGAAACATAGGGGAAAACCTCTAGTGGTCTTGGCAATGATTTTTTTGGATACAATACCAAAAGCAGGCAACAAAACCAAAAATAAACAAATGGGACTACATTGAACTAAAAGTTTCTAAGCAGAAAAAGACCCAGTCAACAAAGTGACATGAAAATTCACAGAACAGGAGAATATATTTGCAAACCGTATATCTGATAAGGGATTAATATCCAATAACTCATACAACTCAGTAGCAAAAACACTCAAATAACCGAATTTTAACATGGGCAAAGACCAGCCTGGGAAACATGGTGAAATCCCATTTCTACAAAAACACAAAAATTAGCCGGTCATGGTGGTGCACACTTGTGGTCCCAGCTACTTGGGAGGCTTAGGTGGAAGGATCACTGGAGCCTGGGAAGTCGAGGCTGCAGTGAGCCGTGATCACACCACTGCACTTCAGCCTGCGTGATAGAGCGAGATCCTGTCTCAAAAAAAAAAAAAAAAAATTGAAAAATTAAAAAAAGTGGGCAATTGATATTTTTCTGAAAAAGACATACAGATGGCTAACAGGTACATAAAAATGTGCTCAATATCTCTAATTATCAGGGAAATACAAATCAAAACCACAGTGAGATATTGCCTCAAACTTGTTAGGGTGGCTACTATCAAAAAGTCAAAGGATAACAAGTGTTGGTGAGGATGTGGAGAAAGGGAACCCTTATCCATTGTTGTGAGAATGTAAATTAGTACAGTCACACGGAAAACAGTACAGAGATCCTCAAAAAATTGAAAATATAATTATTATATGAGCTAGCATTTCTATCTTTGTATATATAGTCACAGGAAATAAAATCACTGTATCAAAGAGATGTCTGCACTCCCATGTTCACTGCAGCATTATTTATAATAGCCAGGATATGGAAATAAAGCAAGTATCCACCAATGGATGAATGGATTTTTAAAATCTACCCACTTCAGCCTCCCAAAGTGCTGAGATTACAGGTGTGAGCCATCGTGCCCAGCCAAGGATGAATGGATTTTTAAAATGTGATATATATATATATATATATATATATATATATATATATATGTGTGTGTGTGTGTGTGTGTGTGTGTGTGTGTGTGTATGTACCTATTTACATATATATATATGATGGAATATAATTCAGCCTTAAAAAGGAAAAATATCCTGTCATACGCAACAACATGGATAAACCTGGAGGACATTACCCTAAATGAAATAAGCTAGGCACAGAAAGACAAATATTCACTTATATATGGAATC